>CASHTH010004417.1:0-69872 GCA_030341885.1 Geodia barretti
AAAGTATATTTACTATTCCATACTCCAACTGTAGTCAAAGTAGTAATGATAGTTGGTTTGTCTCTTATTACGTCTCATGTGCCTACAATAAATGCAAAATTGTTGACACCCTCAGCTAGGGGAGCAACGAAATTTGGACGAGATAGGAATGGGTGCAGCGAGTAAAAGTATGTTACTATTCCATACTCCAACTGTAGTCAAAGTAGTAATGATAGTTGGTTTGTCTCTTATTACTCTCATGTGCCTACAATAAATGCAAAAATGTTGACACCCTCAGCTAGGGGAGCAACGAAATTTGGACGAGATAGGATTGGTTCAGCGAGTAAAAGTATGTTACTATTCCATACTCCAACTGTAGTCAAAGTAGTAATGATAGTTGGTTTGTCTCTTATTACGTTCATGTGCCTAGAACAAATGCAAAATTGTTGACACCCTCAGCTAGGGAAGCAACGAAATTTGGACGAGATAGGATTAGGTTCAGCGAGTAAAAGTATGTTACTATTCCATACTCCAACTGTAGTCAAAGTAGTAATGATAGTTGGTTTGTCTCTTATTACGTTCATGTGCCTAGAACAAATGCAAAATTGTTGACACCCTCAGCTAGGAGAGCAACGAAATTTGGACGAGATAGGATTAGGTTCAGCGAGTAAAAGTATGTTACTATTCCATACTCCAACTGTAGTCAAAGTAGTAATGATAGTTGGTTTGTCTCTTATTACTCTCATGTGCCTACAATAAATGCAAAATTGTTGACACCCTCAGCTAGGAGAGCAACGAAATTTGGACGAGATAGGATTAGGTTCAGCGAGTAAAAGTATGTTACTATTCCATACTCCAACTGTAGTCAAAGTAGTAATGATAGTTGGTTTGTCTCTTATTACGTTCATGTGCCTACAACAAATGCAAAATTGTTGACACCCTCAGCTAGGAGAGCAACGAAATTTGGACGAGATAGGATTAGGTTCAGCGAGTAAAAGTATGTTACTATTCCATACTCCAACTGTAGTCAAAGTAGTAATGATAGTTGGTTTGTCTCTTATTACGTTCATGTGCCTAGAACAAATGCAAAATTGTTGACACCCTCAGCTAGGAGAGCAACGAAATTTGGACGAGATAGGATTAGGTTCAGCGAGTAAAAGTATGTTACTATTCCATACTCCAACTGTAGTCAAAGTAGTAATGATAGTTGGTTTGTCTCTTATTACTCTCATGTGCCTACAATAAATGCAAAAATTGTTGACACCCTCAGCTAGGGGAGCAACGAAATTTGGACGAGATAGGATTTAGGTTCAGCGAGTAAAAGTATGTTACTATTCCATACTCCAACTGTAGTCAAAGTAGTAATGATAGTTGGTTTGTCTCTTATTACGTTCATGTGCCTACAACAAATGCAAAATTGTTGACACCCTCAGCTAGGGGAGCAACGAAATTTGGACGAGATAGGATTAGGTTCAGCGAGTAAAAGTATGTTACTATTCCATACTCCAACTGTAGTCAAAGTAGTAATGATAGTTGGTTTGTCTCTTATTACGTTCATGTGCCTACAATAAATGCAAAAATTGTTGACACCCTCAGCTAGGGGAGCAACGAAATTTGGACGAGATAGGATTAGGTTCAGCGAGTAAAAGTATGTTACTATTCCATACTCCAACTGTAGTCAAAGTAGTAATGATAGTTGGTTTGTCTCTTATTACGTTCATGTGCCTAGAACAAATGCAAAATTGTTGACACCCTCAGCTAGGAGAGCAACGAAATTTGGACGAGATAGGATTAGGTTCAGCGAGTAAAAGTATGTTACTATTCCATACTCCAACTGTAGTCAAAGTAGTAATGATAGTTGGTTTGTCTCTTATTACGTTCATGTGCCTAGAACAAATGCAAAATTGTTGACACCCTCAGCTAGGAGAGCAACGAAATTTGGACGAGATAGGATTAGGTTCAGCGAGTAAAAGTATGTTACTATTCCATACTCCAACTGTAGTCAAAGTAGTAATGATAGTTGGTTTGTCTCTTATTACGCTCATGTGCCTACAATAAATGCAAAAATGTTGACACCCTCAGCTAGGGGAGCAACGAAATTTGGACGAGATAGGATTAGGTTCAGCGAGTAAAAGTATGTTACTATTCCATACTCCAACTGTAGTCAAAGTAGTAATGATAGTTGGTTTGTCTCTTATTACTCTCATGTGCCTACAATAAATGCAAAAATGTTGACACCCTTAGCTAGGGGAGCAACGAAATTTGGACGAGATAGGATTTGGTTCAGCGAGTAAAAGTATGTTACTATTCCATACTCCAACTGTAGTCAAAGTAGTAATGATAGTTGGTTTGTCTCTTATTACGTTCATGTGCCTACAACAAATGCAAAATTGTTGACACCCTCAGCTAGGGGAGCAACGAAATTTGGACGAGATAGGATTAGGTTCAGCGAGTAAAAGTATGTTACTATTCCATACTCCAACTGTAGTCAAAGTAGTAATGATAGTTGGTTTGTCTCTTATTACGTTCATGTGCCTACAATAAAATGCAAAAATGGTGACACCCTTAGCTAGGGGAGCAACGAAATTTGGACGAGATAGGAATGGGTGCAGCGAGAAAAAATCTGTTACTATTCCATACTTCAACTGTAGTCAAAGTAGTAATGGTAGTTGGTTTGTCTCTTATTACTCTCATGTGCCTACAACAAATGCAAAATTGTTGACACCCTCACTTAGGGGGACATAGCGCTACACCTATTAGCCAAATGCATCCATGTTAGGTAAAACTAACATCAATGAGGTTTAGTTTTAAAAATGTCCCTGTGTGCAGGATCATTCCTAGTCCACGACGAATGTCAGGACACCCGCTGTCTCACAGTCCGTGGAAAAGACTCCATCACTCACTACAAGATCCAGAGCCAAGACGGCCTCTTCTTCATCGTCGAGCAAACCAAGTTCAAGATGCTGCAAGACCTGGTGTACCACTACACCACTCACCAGTCGAGCGGTGTTCTTGTCACAACTCTAAGACACCCGTATTACGTTCCACGTGGAGATGACGAAGTCTCTCGAGGCGACATACAACTCACCCACAAAATCGGGAAGGGAAACTACGGGGACATCTGGCACGGCGTGAAGGGAGAGACCCACGTTGCCGTGAAAATCCAAAATCAAGGTCTGGCCTCGAAGAGCGAGTTTCTGCAAGAAGCGACTGTTTTGTCACAGCTAGATCACCCAAAGATCATCCACTGCGAAGGAGTATGTTCATCGGAGGAACCAGCATATCTACTGACAGAGTTTCTAAAGTTTGGTAACCTGGTCGATTACTTGCAGAAGGGAGAAGGGAAGGACGTCCATTTTCTTGATCTGGTGAGCTTCGGCCTGCAAGTTGCCATGGGGATGGCCTATTTGGAGAGGCAGGGCTACATCCACTGTGACCTGGCCGCTCGGAGCGTTGCCGTCGGTGAGGGGAAGCTGTGCAAGATTCAGAATTTCGAACGTGCGCGGCGAGCCTCGTGCTACAAGCTGCCACCTCGTACCTCTGTCCCTGTGAGATGGACGGCTCCTGAGGTATGTATGACTCCTCCTATATCTTATCTTTGTTTTCACCTACCATGCTCCACGTCCCTAGTGTGGCACGATGACATTATTATTGTACTCAGTTTTTTCTTCTTTTTTCTTCCCCTCTTCCACTTTTTTCACAGGTGTTTGCCACCAATGAGTACACGAATAAGGCAGACGTTTGGGCTTTCGGTGTTGTTCTCGTGGAGATTATCACCCGAGGGGGTCGCCCCTACAATCACATGACTAACGAGGAGACCCTGAAAGCCGTCCAGTCAGGGTACCGCATGTCGCAGCCACCCAGCTGCCCCAGAGGACTGTACGAGGTTATGCTGAAATGCTGGTGTGCAGAGTCTGACAGCAGAGTGAGGTTCGAGGCACTGGAGTGGCAGCTGGAGGAATTCTTTGTCAGCCAGTGCTTCGAGGATCGCACATACATAGCTCCCTTTCAAACCAAACACTGATTCTAATCAGCTATTACACTTGCTGTTCTTTTCTTCTCTCTTTCAGATTAATTTACAAAATGCTTGTAATATCAGACATTTTATTCCATCATCTCGCCCTCTCTCTTATTGTTGCTGTTTCTTATCATGTCATGCTACAAGTAGTGATGTTTGTTAGTAATACCTACTCACCCATAAACCACTTAACAACTACGCAGAATACATGATTGCTGGAGCAAGGAGGAATAGTATAAGAAGGAAGGAAAACAGATCAGCACTCTATAGTTTGGTAGGTAAGTGGATTAGGTACCTCAACAATTACCCTATTATTGTCCAGTATATATAATCTCACCACCTTATATAATTATTCATCAACGCCTATGATAAGATTACGTCAGGAGCTAAGTGGTTATAATAATTATATATACACTATCTACAAGGAGGCTAAGTATAAAGAGGCGGAGGAAGAGAGGTGATGTTTGTGTTGGAAACCATTATCCTGGACCCTGTAGCTATGGCAGCAAAGACCAAATATGACATCATCTTACATAACCTCCTGCACTCACCTCATGTATGCCAGCGTGGTTCAGAAGTACTATCTTCCTGCAGTCTTCCATCTACCCAGGCTTCCCCTCTTTTGAAAAGCTTAATCTCCACCTTACCATGGCAGGATTATCTTTTCTCTCTCTACTCTTCCAATTACTCTTATGAAGTCTGGGTACAGAGGAAGAGAGGGTGACATAGTAGTTCTGAACCACGTTTTAGTGGTACACCGGTAGTGCCTTTCCTGTGACCTACACACTATGGCATCCTCTGACTGGGTTCAGGAGCCAACCTGCCTGAGAGAGAGCTAACTCAAAGAGTCCACCTGTGTACTACACTAACTATAGACTATATAGGGAGGAAGAGGGAGAGGCATATATTCTTGTGAACCCTCCGCCACTGCTCTGTTGACCACTGACTACTAATCCCTCGTACTTCAAAGGCCATAAATTAAAAGGTGTTTAGTCTAAAGCCCATGGTGATATGACAGTGTATAGGCTAACCCTGCAGCCTAATTCGGCACACTGAACCATTCCCAGTTTTGAAAGCTGAAGGTATAGTAGCTGAACTTTGACCTCCAGTGACCGTCACGTAAAACCTGTCCTGCTAATGGGTAGGCGTTTTGTTGAAAAAATTCCGTGGTTCATTAACGGCAGTCCCTCCCTGTTAATTAAACGATCACATCCTCACACCTTTACCCCTCACTGCGTTCTTCCCCCCAATTAACCCTTCGTTACACATTTACCTCTCACGCTTTGGTGTCTTTCATCACCTCATGCTCGTCAAAACAGCATTGTTACTAGTCTTTGAGCCTACTGAGGCACAGCATTGCAGACGATGAGAAAGAGTCGGAGTATCAGACGCAGTAATTGCGAAAGAGCAAAGAGTGGTACATACTCAGCATCACACGCCCTTGACCATAGCTGTGGGTGAAATAGATGCCATACACACGTGTGATCTAATTATGTAATTCAATAACGTTTAGTGGGATACATCGTGTATCAAGTGACAGACATTAGTAACACAATACATAATACTGAAATATTATCCATCACTATCACTAAGTATGGTATAGCTATATATACCATACTTAGTACAGGGATGGGCATGTTACATGGTATCTGGATGTATGGGATATTATACCCTTCTTGCTCTCAATTTTGCAGTGCCAAATGTTCCCACACTCCCCATAACCTAGTATATATAAAAAATCTCAGATCTCTCTCTCTCTGCTGGTCATTTATGGGATGGTCACTGAACAAAAATTAATCGTTAGGAATAATGAAACGCCAAAACAATGCATCTCCTGCACCTTGAACAGTATTGTCAGAGATCTCACCTGCTGGGTGGTGTGTTAGCAAACCTGCACGAGATACTTGTAATAGAGACAAACGACCAACTCATGCAACTTGCAAAAGATTGTATATTTACATATCCGTGGCTTTGCTGGGTGCAGTAGCAAGCACGAGGTGGGCAATGAAATGCATGCATGCACAGCTGCAAGAACTGTTAATTAGGATAAGACAGTGATTCAATCCATATTTTGAAGAGCTGTAATTATGCAGTCCGTCAGGTTTTGCTATAAGTAGAAGAATACCAGAGAGACCAAACCACTTTATGAGTTTCTGTTGCTCCAACCCTGCCATACGACCAAATCTAAGAGTCCCCACAACCTCTCATTGATTCCTCCAAGATTCTGTCCTCTCACATTCCGTCTTTTATGACACAAGAAGCACTTGCACACTACATCCTTGTCATCCTTATACAGTGCTACAAAGGCGAAGGACATGAAATACCAATATCTCGGGTTTCTTGCAAAATAGGTCGTCTTTCTTGATTAAGACATTAAGAATTTGACATCTCCTTTCAACATCGCGGATGCGAACCCGCCGCACAAATAGTGACGCTAATACGCATGCGCACTATTGCTTGGTCCGCTCGCGCGGTCGCGGTTGCGTCTCGCGCTCGCTGCAGGGACCGTCGGTATAAAAGACCAAAGCAGGCTCCGGTAGAATCTCACAGCTATAAACCTTCCCAGTTGCTTCAGTCGCAGAGTACTTCAGTCGCAATGATGAAAGTCCTCAACTGGTGGTCCCAGTTTACCGCTAGCCAACGCGAAGAAAATAACATTTTGATGATACTTGCAGCTTCAGCTAGTGAGTTACCTGCACTGTGGCGGTATTAGCTGCTGTATTTTTTCACCTGCTTTGCAATGGTATGCAGTCTCCGCAAGGAAATGTGTGAGAATTAGATGTAAGATGATCACGTGACAATAGCAAGTTGTAAAAAACTGACGAGTTCGCGACAATGGAAGCGATAAGAATTCGTGAATGCGGAGCAATAGCCCCCGCTTTTTGACACCCAAGTCCTACAGGCCAAATTAGAACCTTACACAAAATTGCATAACACTTAGTCTGAATGTGTGAGAAATGTATTATAATAATGATGATAGCTGCACCAGTTAATGAATGCAAGAACCAGACACAAGTTCTAGTATTTGAGCTCCATTCCAGACACACCTTTATTAGTGCACTGAATTGCTAGTCATTTGGGGATGGATGAGAATTCTGTAAATTATAAGTGCAAAAAGAACAGTATAAGCCACACCACTAAAGACATGCTTTCCACTTGTGATGAGCATGATCAGTAAAGATTGTTTTCTACGTTAGGTCATTGTGTTTTTTTGGTATGGAATCCTCTGGCGCAGGATCCTATATACATAGTCTGTTCTTCCTGCCAGTTGAGGCATACCATGACTGCGGTGTTGGCATTGGGCAGTGAGGCAATGCCTCTCAGCTGTTGTCCTGGGCAACTGGGCCGGTCACAGCTGTGTCTCTGTCCACGTCTGCCTCTCTCCCTTAGATCCTTACCTACACACTGTCTCTCCTTATTTGGTGTGGTCTAGCAAATCTTGCTGTCTACAAGAGGTTTGGATAAAACTCACCTCGTGACATACAGTTACTGTATGCGGGTGTAAAACTTTGCTTTTGATACCCGTTACAAGATGAGAAGTTCGCAGAAAGTATTTTGGTGGATGGTTTGCTTGTTGAAATTTTAGGAAAATCCAGTTTTGAACTTCACCTCCTTCACAATATTGAAGTGACTATAGTACACACTCAAAGCATACTACTTATTTTGTGCAAGTGGAAAAAAAATTACAACTATGGAAAAAACCTACCTAAACCCTTGACATGGCAACTATTAAGTTCCCAATAGCAGCATTGTCTAGAAAGGCAAGTGGCAAAACAAAGCTCTCCAAATGCTACTCACATTTGGGCTAATTTCCAACTTCAGCCAAGGGCTTGTGACTGTATGGGCTGCTAGCTAGCTACTGTGTCAGTCCCTCTGTGATGGCAACACGTGCAGCCTTTCTTTCAACTTGGCCTGAGAGCCAAGTGTTCTCGAAGGGTCGCCTCTTTGCCAATATCACAAGCTGTTGCTAGGACCTTGTAAGTATGAGCTGGAACTATGGCAGTAGGCTGTTAAAATAAGTTTGTTGTAAATTAACATGGGCTTGAAAAGGTGGGGTTAAAATCTCGATGCCTAATGGGATGTAGTCAAAATTTCACGGCCTTTAGAAGGGTTGTGTGTAAATGGAGACGTAGACTAAACTGACACTTTGTTTATTGGCTTAAAGGTTAGCACCGGAAAGGTCTGAAGGAAAGGTTAACAGTAGATAGACACTGAGACTGCAATGCCTATAGCTTGCTCAGCAATGACAGTGAATGGAGCCTTAGACTAAGCTGGAGGTATAAAACCATGAAAGAAAGATTTATTGTAAGGTATGGATAAAGTCTTTAGCTTGATATCAATCCCAAGACAATCGCCAGTCAACCACATCAAACAATCTAATTCAGTGATCAAGATCCTCACCATACCAGTGCCAGTTTTAACACCCTTATAAGCCAGTTGTACAGCATTGGCTTCATTATTAAATTTTACCAATGACTTAACATTTCTTCTTTTGTTAAGTAGTCTATTGATAAAAACACATCGAAACAGCTCTTTAACCTTCAAGTCAAATCCGATCATCATTGCCCATTCAACCTAGAGTTATCTATCCCATGGTATGCAGTCATCTCAGGCTGCCAAGTGCTCTAGCACCTCTCAGGCAATTAAATCATGAGGTCTGTTAGTGACAAACAGATCATATTTCCATAGGTCGGTCCACTAATATTATTTTCATTCACAATCTGACACTCGTCAATTACCAGTCAACCAGCTGTACTGCGCTGTAGATCTCTCCCTTGTGGCTGCCTAATGAAGTGTTTGTAACTCCCTCTCTTCTGCCCTCTCTCTCTCTGTGTGTGTAACTGTGCCAGTGCAGCTATCCCACACTCCTTATCCCATGTTACATAACCACCAGAACACAGATCTTATCTATTCACGTATATACATTAACAACCGTCTAGTCTTCGAGGTTAATACACACTGAAATATTGACATTCCCAAAGTGTGTGCATTGTAAGTTTGCAATGTTCTTCTGTTCTTCCAGTGCTGGTGTGCGTTAGTGAAGCAAGTCTGCAGATCTTTCCTCCCTCTCTCCTCCTCCCCTACTCTCCCAGCTCCACCTCTTTCAACTTGTCTTGTAGAGAGGTGAGTATGCATTGACACATGTGTCCGCAACAGATTAGGGCAAAGGCAGTAAACCACACAACTCAACAACAATGAAAAAGAGCTGCCCTGGGTGGGATTCAAATCCATATACAACACAATACAAACACCAGACAAAGAGCAATGGCCATCTTTAAGGTTTATGCAGCATTTTTGCAACTCAGTTTCATGCAGTTCTTTTGAGGTCTTTCCTTGCCTACCTCCTTTCTGTATCTCTAACCTCTCTACCTCCCCTCCCTTCCTTCCCATCTCATTGGATGGTCTCTGTATCTACATTTTGTTTGCACCAAACAAGCCACACCACCCCATAGGTGCTCTCCATGGCTACGCACCACACCTGTATATAGACTAATCTATTCAGTGCTGGTCACTAAATGACAGCATTGTAACCTGATTACTATACCACTTACTGCAGCAGCTACAATATGATTTACTGCACTAATCTTATGAAACAATTATACAATCTTATACAATCAAACATAACATCAAACATAACACATTGATTGTTTGTTTGATTGCATAACACATTGTTATGCAATCAAACATAATACATTAAAAGCATTTCTTTCCCCCATCCACCGTATGGTACAGCTTTCCAGTACAGCTGTTGGTGTAGGGATGATGTTGTGACTCTTGACCTTAGTTCAAAATTCCAATTACGTCATTGATTGCATTCCTCCGACCCTGTGCTCATCTAATGAGATTATTGTGTGGTATGGCAGAACCAGACATAACAAACACCTCCTGTCTGGCAAATGACCCTGCCCTTATACTACCTGATCTCAGAAATACTCTGTCGTTTCTTAGAGGTGTTTTAGGAATCAGGATTACGATAATAACTCTGTTTGCGGTGATGTTTCCATGGCAACAGGTGGACGAAGAGGCGGAGTCCACTCGGCCAAAAGGTCACATAGAGTGGCTGAAGGATGGGGAGGTGATAGTCACCGAGGGGACTAAGAAATACCGTCAGTATCGCAAGAAGGGATTGCTGCAGATTAATAACATTGGCTGCGGTGATCAGGGAGTGTATGAATGTCGCTATAACTCTAGTCGGTGGGGAGAGGCTGGCAGAACTGAATTACACAGTAAGTAATACAGAATACATGTAGTTTTCTTATAAACACCATCCAACTGCTGCAGTAGACAACAGAATCCACAAGTTTGTTGTGTGAGGCAAAAGTCAGTCTGTTGGGGCTCAGTGATGTTAATTCTCTCCCCCCTTTCTGTTACGTAATGACTGATTGACCCTTCCCGTTATGTCATCACCAATATTGATATTGAATTTTAACTGTTCAATTGCCGGTATTTCTCTTTTCCACTACAGTAGCTCCAGTGGTGTCCAATGTACCTCTCATACAGACTGTGATAGCTGGGACCCTCGTCACTGTCAGGTGTGATGTCATGTGTGAGGGAAATGACATCATTACCTGGACCAAGAGTGGAAGAATCGTCGCCAATAGCAATGGAACCAGTCTGAGTACGTAACACACTTAGCAAGTCTCTTCCTTGAACAAATCTTAGGTCCCGTCTGTCTCGATCGAGTTATATAGGGTGTAGAGAAGTGGAACGTGTAAGAACTTGTCCAGGAATGAAAGAATACGAAAGAGGACACTTCAACCATGCACACCACCTCTCTATATGGACACATGGTGTTTCCCCTTACAATAAGTGGCACCTCCTGATAAAGGCCATTTTGCAAAGATGTCACTGCTGTTTTCTCACTTATTTAATATTTTGTACCTTTTTCTCTATGCACACATCACTTTTCATTATTTTCTCCCTCCTTACCCTTCCATTTCTCTCCTTACTCACAACTAGGGTCGAGATACTCGGTCCTGGAGAACGGTTCCCTATTCATTGACACTGCTCTCCATGGAGACAGTGGCTGCTATACCTGCTCTGCTAGCAACCCAGCCGGCACGTCGTCGGCCAGCGTTCAACTGATTGTAACTCACAACGGTCAACCCACTGCAGGATCGGTTGCCGCGTCGCTATGCGTCTCAGACACAAACGACTCTATTGATAATTCCACCTCTTCCTCTCCGGCATGTAGCTTAGCAACGGGTCCTATTACCACCACGACGCCAGAAGGGTGCAGGGTTCTGGAGGATGTGTCACGAGACGAGAGGAACAGAGCATCTGTTGAGACTGTCGTTGGAGGTCAGGGGTCAGATTTTTATCATCAGTTGAACATGCAGAAATATTTATATTATTTCAATGGCTAAAAGAGTATTTAGGTACTTGAGGAATACAAAGTGGTTTGTATGCACAAATTTTGAATTCTCTCCTTAAAGCGTTTTTTTTTTATTTTTAGTTGTTTTTTGTCTTTCGCATATACCAAGTTTCATCTCCATGAGTGCTACCGTTAGCAAGTTTGAGAAGTGAAGAAGTAGGTCTGAAAAAGAATGCTCTTAACAAAAAACAGTGAAGAATACTTGCCCTAGCCCTAGTGGAATGAAAAAGCGACTAGCTGTGAAAAAACAACACTTCCATTTGTATTGTAATAGGTAAGCTGTTTGGACCAGTGTTCCTCCATCGACCCCACCATTGTCTGAGAGCAACAGCAGGCTACACTGTGGAGATATTCTGTGTAGTGACCGGGAACCCGGCTCCGAGGGTCTGGTGGACTAAGGACAATGTTAGCATCACTGCAGGCAGAGCGCCACAGGTATAATTATAATACTAGTGATTTAGGTATACACATATGCATTACAGTAGAGTAGTATATAAGAAGAGCTATTCTGCAAAACAGTGTCCATATTGGAGAGGTTGCAAGAAACTGTTCTTGGGCAAAGAAAAATGATAGAGCTGTCAGGGCTGTACTTAGAGAGGGGTTCCACAAAGCTTCCTCTTTCTCTCTCTCACTCTGTCAGCAAGCAGTGTTAGGGACCGGGGAGTGGCAGCAACATTTCCGACAGGACAGCAACAACACTCTCAGAATTCACTCAGTAAGTTTCATATCCTCATCTTCCCTTTACTACTAGGCATATGCAGTGTGCACAGACTATGCCTCGTGCCTCGTGGCTTTTCTTGGTAGTCATTGGTGCATGTGCAGGGTGGTTCGGGGCTGCCATACATACATACATATTATGTATCAACGAGGTAGCGAGGTAGAAAGGCAAGGCAAGGCAAACAAGTCAACTACACCCAGGACAGCTCTTTCTTTTCAAAGAAAAGAAGCTGCCCTGGGTGGGATTCGAACCCACGACACTCTGTAGTCTAGGCGAGCGCTCTACCAACTGAGCTACCAGGGCAACTCAGCTGTTAGGGGTTCGAATCTACAACACAAGGCAAACCTCAAACCACTGTGCTATGGCACATGCATACATACATGCGTGCATGTATGCTTGCATGCTTATATACATGTGCCTGTCTGTGGATGCACCAACATCCTACACTTCCCCTTACATTGATGGACTAGTATGTATGGATTCGTACATGTGTGCATGCAGACATGCGTACCTTGGTGCATGCGTGCATGTATGGTTGTGTAACTAAAGACAACAAACAAGTCAACTACACCCAAAGAACAGCTTCCCTAGGTGCTTTTCTCATACATCGCTGATAATACACGCAATGCAATATTACACAGGTAGCTGAGAATGATGGTGGAGTGTATGAATGTATAGCTGAGAACTCTCGAGGGAGGCAGAGTGCTACCACCTTGCTGGGAGTGTGGGGAGCTGAGGACGTGTGTGGGTGTGTGAAGGAGACGAGAGGGGAAGATGGACGACGGAGGAAGAGAATTACTCAGGGGTCAGAGGTCACGTCCCCGGAGCACTACCCCTGGCAGGTGCTCATAGAGTACAGGTATCGCCATAGTGACAAACTCTGTGGTGGGACTCTCCTGCGACCTGATTGGTTGATGACAGCGGCTCATTGTCTTCACGCCGGCCATCGTTGGTTGGAGCCGTCAGACCTTGTTGTGAGAGTGGGTGTGGTCAATCGCTCGTCGACCTCTGAACCCAGTCAGCAACTGCTTGCTGTGGACTATATTCGGCCTCACCCTGACTACAACACTTCCTTCCAGCTTCTCGTTAACAAGGTATGTACAGTTAATCTTGTAGCATCTGTACACACTGACTAGCTCATTATGTAATCTTTCATATAAACAGCATAATGTATGTTGAGACTCAGTCAGAGTCGAGAAATAGGGGAAAAGCGTAGTCACGCGCAAGGTTGGGAACGCCACAATATGAACCCATCAAAAGGAATAGTGTGAAAGTAGTTTGTATTATCCATTCTATGAGTAGAGAGGTGTGGCTTCTGATAATCTATTCTCTACTGCCCCACGCAGGCACCAGAGTATGACATAGCTCTGGTGAAACTCCGCTATCCTGCCATCTTGAACACTGCCGTCCGGCCAGCCTGTCTCCCCGTTGTCAATAGCGACCCTCCAGTTGGGACCATCTGCTACGTCAGTGGGTGGGGTCATCTCGACTATGACCAGGGACCTTCCCCTAGCATCCTCCATCACACCCTTGTCCCTCTCGTCAACTACAGGTAATTGCTAAGGCCTAAATTGTGGAACAACTTCAAAATCTATCGCCTCTCCCCCAGTAACTGTCGTCACGAGGATGCCTATGGCAACGCGGTGACCAGAAAGCACCTGTGTGCAGGGTTCGAGGGAGGTGGACCTGATTCCTGTCAGAATGACAGCGGAGGACCTCTGGTGTGCGAGCGAGGTCGAAGGTGGAAGGTGTTTGGGGTCGTCAACAATGGAGTGGGCTGTGGGAATGCCAAGAAGTATGGACTCTATGCCAGAGTTGTCAGATATAACAGGTGAGGGGAGAGAGAACTTGTGGCACATGCAGAGAATAAATTCAGCTGCATTCCCTTTTCTCTTCATCATCTCTTTGTAAAAGCTTTTGTTGAGCAGTACATATTCACATTTTTTTGGTGTTTTTAACTCTCTCTGCCTCTCTCCCCACGCACAGCTGGATAAAGGCAGTTCTAGGCATGTGATCTATTCTCTTCCTGAAGTGTCGACACATCAAGTCATCGACCATTCAAAAATCACTTTCCCTCCGATATTTGACACATTAACTCATTTTTCTCACCCAAAAAATTAATTATGATCATAATTATAACAGCTGAATCAGAGATAATACATTTTTCTTACAACAGGTTGTAATTTCACAAATATTATTATAATATTACCAATCACAGTACAACACAGTTTCATGGCTAATGATGATGTCATATGTGAGTTGCCGTGACAACATCTATTACGTCATTATGAGGTCATAGTGTTCATCAGGCTGCGCCCAGGAGTACGGCAAGGAGGGCCATTCTGACGTACATACCAAACTGAGCCTGTCTGAAATAGGCAGCTCTGGGGTCAGAGTCCACCTCCACACTGTGGAGACACGGATAATTAGAGAGTAATATCAAACTCCTGGTTTCAGCTAGCCAGATGCAGTGCAGTGCATGGGACAACAGTAAGAGGGAAAAACGAGTCAGCAGAGGTGACAAAAATTTAATTTCAAATTTAGCATTGACATCCATTTTTCCAACAAGTGCCATACAAATAAGAATGAAAAGCACTAAAGTGCAAACCCTCGGCGAAGTAGCTCGCAGACAGTCTGACGCGGGCTAGCTATAGTTGTAGATAGCACACGATAGTCGATACACGACACTCGTTGTGACTTCTTGTGCCTTCAAGATAGACAGAGCAAGCAGACCCGGTCCTGTGCTAAATATAAGCGCATGCGCATTAGGCCGCCAGCCATAAAATGGCGACTACAGGCATTTGCCATACAATGCTGGAAGCGCTCTAGCTTAGCAACGGAGCATTTTCAGAGAAAACCGTTCGAAATTTCTGACCTTCATTGCCGGTTAAGTAGGTTGTATCGTTTGTGAGACGAATAGACATTCGAGAAGTGAGATTGAGAGTAACAGACAGACAGACAGACAAACCCAACTACAGTACCCTCGCTGCGCATGCGCGCCGAGGGTAAAAACACATTCTGAATACACACCACAAATCAAAGAGTTCGCATTAATTTTAAAGGATGTGAATAAATAGAGAGTAATATTGAAATCCCACCTGATTTCGTCGACCCGAGGGAGAGGGTGAAGAATGACCATCTTCTCCTTGGCCCTTGTCAGGACTTGCGGAGTCAGGACATAACTCCCTCGCAGCTGCCATGGCAACAACAGGACACATCCCAACGGTGACACACAAGACATTGTGATCGACAGTTTGTATACGTTGCTGTACAGTTTTTATATACATCTCTTGCTCTTTCAGTATACACATGAAATATCATGTGAAACATAAAGAGACTGAAACCCTCTTGACCTCTGACCTTGTCATATTCCCGAGCAGACGAGAATCGTTCTTTCTGCAGTCGTGTCATGTAGAGTACGTCTGTGTCCGGGAGAGCCTTGTCTAGAGTCATGTACGTCTGGAGAGGAGGGGGAAGGGGGAACAGAAATGACATATGCAACAGACGCACACGCATGCACCAACCAACAAATTTGCAGGAATAAAATGGGCACGTCACATGGCATAGACCCATTCATTACAGTCGGACCCAAGAAGGGAGAGGGGAAGCACAGACAGTTAATGCACCAACCAAAAGATCTGCTATCCGTGGCAGTGTTTATGTATGTGCTTACATTACACACAGTAACCATTTACTAGAGAGGACTAACCTGTCTTACACCTTTGCCGGACACAAACCGCGTCACCTCTTCAGGCATCTCCAGTCCTTTGGGACACACGTATCTCAGTGTGACGTCATAGAGAGTGAGGAGTCTTGCCAGAGAGTGTACCGTCCTGCCATGCTTCAGGTCCCCCACCAGCGTGATCTGGGAACCAAGGGGTTAAACATAGTTATACCTCGTCAAGGTGGTATTACGTCATACAGTGACAAGAATCAAGTAGGACCGGCTGTATATATCTTGTTGTAGATTGTTAAATTGTGGTCCAGGCCTGTCGTCATAATTCCATGGTGACACATCGAGCAAATACACATAAATGTACCATCAAAAAGATGCTAAATGTGAGCGAGCCTGTTTCAATGGTAACCACCTATTCCTATAGTAACCATGGAAACGAGACAGAGTAACTAACGGTGAGTCTGTTGACGGTGCCGATCTCCTCTCGTATTGTGAAGATGTCCAGGAGGGCCTGAGTTGGGTGTTCGCCTGTTCCGTCTCCAGCGTTGATGATGGGGCAGTGGGCTACTCGAATGGCTCGCTGGAGATGGGGGGAGGGAGGGGCCTATTCATGTGTGTGCAATGTACTGTAATGTGTGGCTAAACCTGGGCAGCTCCAGGCTCCGGATGTCTCAGAACCAGGGCGTCACAGTAAGATTGCATCATACTTACAGTATCTGGAGGAACATCAATACAGGGAGGTCGACATGCAACCATTTCTTTATGGTAAAATGAGTAGGTGAGGAAAGCATGTTGAAATACACACACCACACATTCTCTTTTAGTGGCCAATTCATGTTTCCCAAACTCCAGCACTAGTCATAACACTGTCACCCAACCTTCAAGACTCTCTCCTTTCTTGGCAGACGAGGACTCCACGTTCAGAGGGACCACGCCTCCTCCTAGACGCAGCATGGCGGCCTGGAATGAACACGAGGTTCTTGTGCTGGCCTCGTAGAACAGCAGTCCCAGTAGCTTGCCCTGTGGCAGGAAGAAGATAGGGAGAATGCTTTCCTGAACCTTCCAGAGTTCGAGATGGAAATTGCATTAGTAGTACAGGTTAACCTTCATGATATCGAGAGATCCAACTCTCCCCACTGCCATCCTCATCTCATGGGCCACCTGACAGAGAGAGTTTTTCACAAATTGAGAATCTTTCTAACCAATCTTCCTTGGGACACAAGGAAGTGGCAGGCTCTTCATTTTAGGGTTAAAATGAATGCAACAGCTGTTGGAAAAAGGTGTCCTCATTTCAGGGGTGTCCTTAAAAAAGAGAGGGTTTCTATGGTAGCGAACTTTTCACGTCCCACTGTATATGTATACATACACTGTGGATGAACTCTGACCTGAAAGACATGATGCAGCTGCTCCCTACTAAACTGAGTGGAGCTCAGAACGTGCTTCATGTACAGACTGCTGTGTGACGTCATGTGAGTTGAGGATGATGTCGTTGGAATTGCAAACAAGGAAGTGTGGCCAGAGACCAGAGGGGATTCCCCCCGTTGTTTGTGTTGGTAGTGGGCAGGAGGAGGAGGTGATAGAGAGTGGTGCTTGTCTGGAGAGGAGGAAGAACTGCTGAAGAAAACATTCCAAAATCAAAACGTTTAGAATTGTGGATTTTCAGCCCCAAAATTTGTAGACATTTTACATTTGCCAGCCTAAAATGCAGACAAATTCAGGTGTCCATAGAAAAATTAGGAATGGGAGAAGAGAAATAAAGAGAGGCACAGATTCTCTCACCAGATGCAGAGGGTTCGGAGGCATGTCTGACTCGTTGTTTCCGTGGAGACCGTGAGCCGGGCTCGACGTAGCTGGGGTGTTTGGTGCGGGGAGGGGAGGAGGGAGAGGGGAGGGAGGGAGGGGAGGCAGCTGGCTGGAGCATCACATCTTCACCAAACCCTGGCTCCACCAGTACCTGTGGGCGTGTGTGCGATGAAGGGAGACACATTTTGACACTAAAAAATGCAAAGCATTTTGCCTTTCTCCTAATCTAACACCAAATCCCATCCCGTTCAAAGCTCTATCTTGTTCAAAACCTTGTCTTTTACTTCTACATATCTTGTTCATAACTTGGTCTTTTACAGTTCAAAACTTTCACCATCTTGCAAGTGTTTTGTGCAGGATGGGTGAAAAGACAATGTTTTGAACAAACCCCCTGTCTGTCTTACTCCTAACTCAGGTGTCTCTTATGTAGAGGTTACACTGCACACCTTTCCGTCGATGTAGGCGATTTCTCCTCGCAGGACCACTCTCGTCACTCTCCCCACTACCCTTCTCCCTGCAAATGGTGTCCACTTGGACTTGGAGTGAGGGAGGGACGACGGGATCGTCCACTCCTCATCAATATCAACGTCCACGTATGTGTCCGGTTGCTCACGGATACCAAATATCTTGCGAGGGTTCGTGTGCAAACGAAGAATAATATCCTGCAATGAGAAATACACATTACAACACCAGTTTGATAAACAAGTTTCAGACATTCCACTCCAGATGTGTCAGTGAGTGAAACAAGCCTATACACTGTACACCAGGTTTTCTGAATAGAACAATTTTGAATTGCCGCCACACTGCTACCTACACCTCATTCTAATGACTGGTATGTAGCCCGCTGAAATGTTTCACTTGCACGTGCATCCAACTGGTGCTCCTTTTTCACTCACTAAAATCCGCTGCCAGTGATATGGTAATGTTACCTGATGAGTGAGTCTGCCCTCAGCCACAGCAGTCAGGAGGAGAGATAACATGGTCTCCAGACCAGGGAAGCCAGGTGGAGGGCTGGACGAGTCCTTCTCTGACACCGCATGGGGAGCTGGGGTCATGTGATCACGGTGAATGGCACAGTAGTACTAAAAATAGAATTTTCATCTCTTGTACATACATACCGTGATCAGTAGCAAAGCAATCAATGATGTCTAGGTTGTCCCACAGGGCCTGCTGGTCGTCACGGGAACAGAGTACCGGTCTGACCTCTGACCTCCCTGTTCCTATGGTAACGACGTCTTCGTTGCAGAGGAAGAGGTGGTGAGGACACACCTGAGAGATGAGGGAGGAGACTATACACCATTTTGACAAAGATTACATTACTGCGGGATCATATCGAAATTGAAGGAAAGTTGGATTTTGGCCATATTGGATTGGATATACAGTACCTCACAAGTGACAGGCAGACCTCTCTCTTTGGCAGCTCTGATGACTGAGATCTGTGGGTTAGGGTGAGAAATGAGGAACAAATGGTCATAGTATGAGCTGGTCGAAAAGTGGAACTCTAGTCCACACACCAATGGTAGTGTCCATATTAGTAAGGTGTCTTCATTTCAGGGGTTAAATTGCATGCAAGAACTGTTCTTGGGGAAAGAAAAGGTGTCCTTACAAGACGTTTCCACATGTCCATAGAGATAGTATAATCAAACCTCTAACCTCTTCCTTGCGAGCCACATGACAGACGTGGACTGGTCTCTTGTAGAGGTCAGCCAGCAGGAGGACAGCTGCCATTGTCTCCCCCTCTGCATGCACACAGAGAGGACGGCTGCTGGGCCACTTCTCGAAATGCTGGACGAAACAGGAGAGGAAGAGGAGTATATATATACTGTCAATGGGTTTGATGGATCCATGGAACAAGTTGCATGAAAATTGAAGTATTGTCTTTTGCCTGCAACATGGACCATCATATATATATACCCATACTTTGAATATGCACAAGATTTTTTGTGTCACACAACAAAATAAATTGATCAAATTTACACATTCAGCCATAAATCTAATTCGAGGGTCGCAGTGGAAAATGCTGCCATCTCATGAAAGTTGACTAAAGGAGTTCACCTTCATCCACGTCTCCATGGAGGGCAGCTGTAGAGTGGAGAAGGTTGTGTTGAGGTACATCTTGAGAGCCAGTGACTGGGGAGAGAGGAGAGGGAGGGTGGAGGCGTTGGTCTCCGAGGCCCCCAGGTAGAGCCCATAGTCACACCTCGCTCCTGCCCTAGCACACTGCATGGAGAGAGGAGGGAGAAAAACAAAAGTGGTGAAACAGGATTTGTGTCCCACTCTATGTGTGCGTCTATGCAGCTGTGAAAGTAGCGTAGGACTGACAAACAGGTGTGGCAATAACACCTTCTGTCCTTTCGTGACCTTCGTTTAGTAAACTCAGATATATAATGCAGAAATAATCCCTTACTCTGATATTGCAATAAGCAAAATGGGAAGTATGTATGTATATGCAATAGGGTACTGCATTCTCTGCCCACACAGACACAGCTGGGATTCTGTTTCCAGTTTCCGGAAAAGTCAATATGCACACAGTATAAGACTAATCCCTCTCTGCCTCCCTCACCTTCTGAGCGAGAGTGAGAGAGTCCTTGTCGACCACAGGAGGGTGTGTGTTGGGCATGGCTCCGATGATGGTGACTCCACCTGCCAGAGCCGCCGCCGTACAAGACGCAAAGTCTTCCTTGTGAGTCTGACCTGATTTGGAGAAAGAGGGAAACATTGTACGGGGAAAATGATGGTTTAAAATGTGAGAATAAGCTCCACCCACCTGGCTCCCTGACGTGTACGTGAGTGTCGATAAGTCCGGGGAGTCTGAGCGTGCGATGAGACGAAATACAGTCGGTGAACGTCTTCAGAGGAGGAGCCTGGCAGTTCAGGAAGGCCAGACTCTTCACCAGCAGTTTGGCACACTTGATGTCTGTCACCAGGGGAACCGCATACTCTATGGCAATCCTCCGGGTTATGTAACCCTTGGTGATTAGAGGGGTGTACCTAGTAACGAGGGAGAGCTTAAAACACACTTATTGCTCATTTCTCTCGCATGCAGCTGTATATAAATGTGAAGTAGTGAGTGAAACTTGACCAACATTATGGAACTCATTTTCTGCAATTTGTGCAAAAGTGTATGTACAGTAACAAGGCCTTTGACTGAAGGAGAATGTACGTACGTAGTGGTAGAGAGAAAGAAACCTGTTTTGTCACAGAGGAAGGTTAATGTACATACGTAGTGGTAGAGAGAAAGAAACCTGTTTTGTCACAGAGGAAGGTTAATGTACATACGTAGTGGTATAGAGAGAAAGAAACCTGTTTTGTCACAGAGGAAGGTTAATGTACATACGTAGTGGTAGAGAGAAAGAAACCTGTTTTGTCACAGAGGAAGGTTAATGTACATACGTAGTGGTAGAGGGAAAGAAACCTGTTTTGTCGCAGAGGAAGGTTAATGAACGTACGTAGTGGTAGAGAGAAAGAAACCTGTTTTGTCACAGAGGAAGGTTAATGTACATACGTAGTGGTAGAGAGAAAGAAACCTGTTTTGTCACAGAGGAAGGTTAATGTACATACGTAGTGGTAGAGAGAAAGAAACCTGTTTTGTCACAGAGGAAGGTTAATGTACATACGTAGTGGTAGAGAGAAAGAAACCTGTTTTGTCACAGAGGAAGGTTAATGTACATACGTAGTGGTGAGAGAGAAAGAAACCTGTTTTGTCACAGAGGAGGTTAATGTACATACGTAGTGGTAGAGAGAAAGAAAACCTGTTTGTCACAGAGGAAGGTTAATGTACATACGTAGTGGTAGAGGGAAAGAAACCTGTTTTGTCGCAGAGGAAGGTTAATGAACGTACGTAGTGGTAGAGAGAAAGAAACCTGTTTTGTCGAAGAGGAAGGTTAATGACGAGGTCTATCTTCTTCTGAGTCAGATAGTCTGCGATGGACAGGTCCGACGGCACACCGTTGCCACGACCACCGTTGCTACTCTGGCTGTTGCTACGGGTAACGGGGGGCGAGTTTTGAGTCTTGTTGCTGTGGTTACCGTTCCCGTTGGACGAGGGCCACTCGACCGGTTGGAGTTTAACCCCATGTTCACTGTAGAAGTCAGCGGTGCCGTAGGAGGCAAAGAGGTTAAATCCCAGTCTCTGTAGTGTTCTGATTGACTCCAAAAGTTCAATCTTGGCCTGCGAGTGGACATGTGGGGAGATGACACATACACATATTTCATACATTATATCGTGGCAGTGTTGTGTGCCCAGAAGTGATGGGGTGGTAGTCAAACTGCCTACTGCCTACAAGTGTGTACGTTTATGACAAGAATAGGGTTTGCACGTTGTACAAACAGCCCAGACAGGACAGAGTGGTGGTCACTAGACTACTGCCTACAAGTGTGTATGAGAAACCATACAGCAGACCTTGAAGCTGCCAATGGAGAGGAGGATATTGGCAGGAGGAGATGGGAGTTTGAATCCAGTGCTGAGCATGGCTTTCAGGTATGCCTCGTAGCGTGTCTCTCCAAAACAGGCCACCTCACCTGTACTGGACATCTCCACTCCTGCAGTAGGGGGGAGAATGGTGGGGAAGTAATACATACGTAATGTGTTCACATGGACATCTATTACAGTGGATAGTGGAAAGGAATGAGAGATTATGAAATGGGAACGATGAACGCAAAATTGAGGCATAGTGACGTGCAGTCCAGTGCACTAGTCACTGAGCTAAGACTCCTGTTCCATTCTTTAGTTACACACTCTCAGAGTCAACTAACATTACATACTCCAAAGAGAGAAAGAGACATGAGCCCACAACTCACTGACCCAGTTTCACGTCTGCTCCCTCAAGTCGAGAGAAGGAAAACTGAGGAACTTTGACCCCAACCTTCTCCAGGGACTGGAAATCAAACGTTACCGGGGCAACGGGGAGACCCAGGAGTGCCTTGGTTGCCATGGCGACAAAGTCCACATCGAGCGTCTTGGAGACGAAGGGGAAGGACCGGGAGACCCTCAAATTACACTCAATCACCTTCAGCTTGTTGTCCTTGGCGATCAGCTGTATGTTGAATGGACCTGTAGCCATGGAAATACACGTCATATTGTATTAGAAAAACTTGATCTTCTTGTTGTTAATGTTGTAAACAAAGGGCAGAATGGGGACAGAGGAACCGGTGTCTGACCTGAAACGTTGAGAGCCAATGCTATTGCCCGAGTGATGTCCTGTATCCGTGACAACGTCTCCTGGTTGAGGTCCTGTGCCGGGAGCACGAGTGTTGCGTCACCACTGTGCACACCAGCATTCTCCACATGCTCGCTGATTGCCATGGCAACCACCTCTCCACTACTCGCCACTGCATCGACATCGATTTCCTGTCGAAAGAAATGGGTGTGGCTTATAACTAGGGGTGTGGCTTAATACTGTATATATTCTGATTGGTCAATAGTTGGTGGCTCAGTCAAGGTGAACATGAAATCATCGGGGAAATCCCTCCAATTTCCAAGGTAATTATCACATCACAGTCACCGTATTTGCTTAGCAACCAAACTCCCTGTGGACTCTGACCTTTGCATCCTGGATGAATTTGGAGATGACGACAGGATGATCGCGTGAGACGGCCACTGCGCTGCCAAGGTAACTCTCCAGGTCGGCATGTGTGTAGGCAACGTTCATGGCAGCACCTGACGTCAGAAAACACTTTGTCATCACAATAGGAATAACTTTGAGAGGTATTCATTTTGGAGGATGACTGCTATATTTGGAATAATGAATACCAACTCAGCATGTCCCGGCCAACGTATGTACCAGAGAGAACGTAGGAAGGTCTGACGAGGCAAGGATAGCCCACGGAGTCACAGAACTGGGTCGCAGTTGCAATGTCAGTCAGCTCCCTCCAGCGAGGCTGCTCCAGACCAATGGTATCCAGGAGACGACTGAACTTGAACCTGTTCTCAGCACTGTCTACCATCTCTGGGCTAGTACCCAGCACCTTCACCTACATTATGGAGAAATTACATGCACAAGAATGTTTTCTTGCAAAACATTAATTTTTCCAGAGTAGCTGGGAAAGTGACGGCAATATTTTTTGCACACTTTTCACTCATCTCATGCAAAACCAACAGATTACTAGGTGAATCAAGTGTCAACACTTATTTGTCTCTTCCTCTTCCTCCCTAACCTTCTGCCTGTGAAGTGGCATGGCAATATTGTTAGGAAGCTGTCCACCCATACACAGTACCACTCCCTCCGGCCGCTCCAGTCCGTATATCTCCATTATGGACTCAAAACTTATCTCGTCAAAATAAAGTCTCTCACATTCATCGTAGTCCGTCGACACTGTCTCGGGGTTGTAGTTTACCTGTGGAGAGGAGGGAGTTGCCACGGCAAAGCGAATACCTCATGCTACCTTACTTATGATGGACAATTAAATCGATGCGCGAGCAGGTGTAGGACGGATGCGCGAGCAGGCGTAGGGCAGATGAACGAGCAGGCGTAGGGCGGATGCGCGAGCAGGCGTAGGGCAGATGAACGAGCAGGCGTAGGGCAGATGTGCGAAGGCGTAGGGCAGATGAACGAGCAGGCGTAGGGCAGATGCGCGAGCAGGCGTAGGGCAGATGAACGAGCAGGCGTAGGACGGATGAACGAGCAGGCGTAGGGTAGATGAACGAGCAGGCGTAGGGCAGATGAACGAGCAGGCGTAGGGCAGATGAACGAGCAGGCGTAGGGCAGATGAACGAGCAGGCGTAGGGCAGATGCGCGAGCAGGTGTAGGACGGATGCGCGAGCAGGCGTAGGACAGATGCGCGAGCAGGCGTAGGACGGATGAACGAGCAGGCGTAGGGCAGATGTGCGAGCAGGCGGAGGACGGATGAACGAGCAGGCGTAGGACAGATGCGCGAGCAGGCGTAGGACGGATGAACGAGCAGGCGTAGGGCAGATGTGCGAAGGCGTAGGGCAGATGAACGAGCAGGCGTAGGGCAGATGCGCGAGCAGGCGTAGGGCAGATGAACGAGCAGGCGTAGGGCAGATGAACGAGCAGGCGTAGGGCAGATGAACGAGCAGGCGTAGGGCAGATGCGCGAGCAGGTGTAGGACGGATGCGCGAGCAGGCGTAGGACAGATGCGCGAGCAGGCGTAGGACGGATGAACGAGCAGGCGTAGGGCAGATGCGCGAGCAGGCGCAGGGCAGATGCGCGAGCAGGCGCAGGGCAGATGCGCGAGCAGGCGTAGGGCAGATGAACGAGCAGGCGTAGGGGCAGATGCGCGAGCAGGTGTACGATCGCGAAGGTATTACCCACCATGATAGTCTCCTTCCCAAGAGAGCGGAGTTCTCTGATGCAACCAACAGCACACGAGTCAAACTCCACTGAACTTCCGATACAGTAGACCCCCGACCCCAGGACCATCACCGCCTCCCCTGTCATGTGACAGTCATGTGATCAATACACAGCAGGTCATTTGACCACACACGGGAAAACTTTTGAGCCACAATATATACTTTTATAGCTCCTAAAGATTTTGCTATAGTCGTGTAAAAATTTCATTAAGGGGAAACACCCACAGGTCTTGGGTCATGTGACCTGGCCTGACCTGGGAAGTCAATGTCATGTGACACTCCGTTGTAGGTGAGGTAGAGGTAGTTGGTGTGTGCAGGGTACTCCGCGGCTACGGTGTCTATCCTCTTCACACAGGGTCGCAGGGAGAGAGAGAGTCGGGTGTCCCTCACAGCCAACTCGGTGGAGTTGATGCAGCGAGCAATCTGCCTGTCACTGAACCCCAGCTGCTTGGCCTCTAGCAGGACACCTCGCGGCGGACACTGGGGAGGGAGAGGAGTTTAAAATCATAGCTCATAAGAATGTGTGAGTCCCAATGCAAAAGTATGAATGTACACATATTATGTACACAGAACGAGCAGAACGCAAACTGTATATTTTGGGAAGACAGTAGAATTGCTTGTTTTCTTCCTCCAACTTCAGTAGTAGGTACGAACCTTGCCCTCCAGCTGACAAAGTTTGGTTGCCATGACGACAATGTTGTTCATGCGAGACAGGAACCAGGGGTCGATGCGGGTCAACTGGTGCAGTTGCCGTAGTGACCACCTCTCGGGGTCCCCAAGGGCAGCTGCCACTGCGAATATCCTCTTGTCTGTTGGATTGACCAGCTCCTGTGGAGTAATATCATGGATGTTTGTGCATAATCAATGATTAATGAGCGGACCTCCTCAGTGGGTGTGGTTAGGGTGTGGTCAAACCCCAGAGAGGCGGGGTCTACCATTCGCAGTGCCTTCTGCAGAGCCTCTTCGAACCTCCTCCCGACGGCCATAACCTCTCCCACACTCTTCATGGAGGACCCTATCTTGGTTGAAACCCTCGCAAACTTACCAAGATCCCAGCGAGGTATCTGGTGAAGGAGGAGAGAGGGGGAGGAAATGATGACTACCATATTATTATACTGCACTAACTGTGCTTTATAAAGCAGCCAGACTGTACTGGTACAGTTCACTTGCAAACATTCACAATTTCATACTGATTTTGACAATTCTTATAATATACCATAATGTATACCTTCACAACGACGTAGTCCAGGCTTGGCTCAAAGCAGGCAGTGGTTGCCTTGGTAACAGAGTTCTTGAGGTGAGGAAGGGGAATCCCCAGAGCCAGTTTGGCGGCGACGTAAGCCAGTGGGTAGCCTGTTGCCTTGGACGCCAGCGCCGAGCTCCTTGACAACCTGGCGTTCACCTCGATGATGTAATACTATGGGAGAATGATGTAATAAGATGTCAGATGCTGCCTACAACAGTAACTGACGTTATGTAGGCAAATGCAAGCATGTTTGGTAAGAAGCGGCTAAGCATAAAACAGCATGGAACCCTGAATATATTGATAATCATGCTTTTGTCTCTAGCAGTGCAGATCATGTGGATTTGGAAGAGCATCATTACTGTGAAACTAAGGGATGAAATGGAAGGAGAGAGAGAGGTGCAGTACACACCTGTCTGGAGTCAGGGTTGAGGGCATACTGAATGTTGCACTCCCCGACAACTCCCAGATGACGGACGGTCTTGATGGCCACACTTCGGAGGAGGTTGTACTCAATGTTGGTCAGCGTCTGAGACGGAGCCACCACTATACTCTCCCCCGTGTGGATACCCAGAGGATCCACATTCTCCATGTTACACACCTGGGAGGAAGAGTCATGTGACTCTCACATGTGGTCACATGATCACTCACTGTTATGCAGTTGTCATGGCAATCCCTCACCACCTCGTACTCGATCTCCTTCCAGCCCTGCAGACTCTTGTCTATCAGTACCTGCCGTGATGATGTCCCATTTCAATCTCACAATTAATTTTAGTCTTAATCCCCCTATTAACTTTATTTTGTCCCGCTTCTAATTTTTTCAATGTCGTCATAATTGCATCACAGTCAACCAATCACCTGCTTGGTATGGGCAAAGGCCGCCTGAGCAAGGTTCTCCAGCTCTGATCGGTTGGTTGCGAACCCTGACCCCAGCCCACCCAGCGCGAACGCTGCTCTCACCAGAACAGGGTACCCCAGAGCCTCCCCTGCCTCCACCGCCTATAACCATGGCAACATTACTCCAAGGTAAACATACGTAGTAACATTAGTATCTGCAGAAAATGTAGACAGCTCGCATACACAGCACAGTGTGGGGTAACATTACCTCGGCGACGGAGTAAGCAGCTCTGGAAGGAGCAACAGGCTCCGATATCTTGGCCAGTTCCTCTGCAAACTTCTGTCGGTCCTCCGTCAGGATTATGGAGTCAACCGGGGTACCCAGCACGGCAACGGAGTAACGGGACAGGACCTGGAACGGGGAGGGTGTTTGGGGTTTAATACTCCACTATTTACCCCACCTTACCCCGGAGTGCTGTAGCTCCACCCCACAGTTGAGAGCTGTCTGTCCTCCAAACGACAGAAGAATTCCGTCTGGTCTCTCGTTCATGATCACCTGACATGTCATATTAACTACATACACTAGCAGAAGCGCATGCAATTCACTGAATTTTGTGTACACTAACATGACAGAGCTTTTCGGCAACATTTTGCTCATTCAGGGCAAGTAAAAGTCATGTGACTGTGAGGGGTGTGGCTAACCTCAGTGACGTAGTCAGGGGTGATGGGAAGGAAGTACACCTTGTCAGCCAGTCCCTTGGCAGTTTGGACGGTGGCTATGTTTGGGTTGATTAGCACTGTCTGAATCCCTTCTTCCCTCAGAGCTTTTATCGCCTGGGAAACGGAGAAAGAGGAAGGAACGACAGTGAACAACAGGGAGATTTGGGGGACAGACGTGAAAAATCAAAAATTAATCCAACTCAATCCTCGTAAGTCTTTCCCCTATCTCGCTCCTACAGTTCTCTCTGTATCTCGCTCTACACTTTTAGCTGACAACAAACTTTCACTCCCACCCCACGTCTTTGCCTCTTTATCTTGCTACAAAACCCTTCAGCCAAACTTGACACAAGAGTGTGTTTACACCATACCTGAGAACCGGAGTAATCGAACTCTCCAGCCTGACCAATAGACAGTCCTCCAGACCCCAACACTAACACCTTTCGGGGTAAACCACACCCCCTTTCTACCCCAACACCCACTGGAGTATCTTCCCTCGGAGTCTTAGCAACTTTTTCTGGAGTCGGGGTAATTTTCTCCGAACTTGTAACAGTTGTAGTAAACTTTTCTGGGGTTGGAGTAACTTCCCCCAGATTTGGGGTAATTTCCTCTGTCTCTCCATTCTTCCTCTCCAGAATGACCCAGTCCCTATGCTCCTCACCATGGCAACGTTGTTGACCACGCCCACTGACAAAATCGTCAATCATACACCGAACAGGGACTCCCCCCTCCTCATCCCCCTGCTCGGAGCGGGATTTGAATTCAAAACATGCTCGCAGGAAGACATTGAAGAGACCCTCCAGGTCCTGAGGCCCAGCCATGGCCTCGGGATGAAACTGAACTGAGAAGTAAGGCATCGTCTTGTGGACTATCCCCTCGTTTGTACCGTCGTTGGCGTTTGTGAAGAGAACCGACCAATCAGACGACAGGGAGGTGACGTCAACCGCAAAGCCGTGGTTCTGCGTGGTGATGAAACAGCGACCACTGTCGTCATGGAGACACGGCTGATTGTGTCCTCGGTTACCGTACCTGCAAGAGGATAGTTTGGAATAAGATAGAGGGAAAAGATTTAAAAATGCTGGCAGAATGTAGAACAAGAACCACTGACTTCATCTTGAAGATGGAGGCCCCGATGGCCTGGCTCAGGAGGGCGTGGCCCATACAGATGCCAAAGACGGGCGGAGTGTGAGGGAGAGAGAGGTATGCCTTCAGTCGACTCACTGTCTCCGTGAGCATGGCTGGGTCGCCGGGCCCGTTGCTTAGGAACAACCCGTCGATCCCTGTGGTCAGGGATAAAAAAAAATTTTACAAAACTGGTGGTGGTACACATGTTCATTCCATTATTATGTTAAATGGAGCTTGGCATGTTTTGAGTGAGTGTATGAGTGATCTCCACACCACAAGCTACACTTCATTTAGCTCCTCACCCTTCTCAGAGGTAAAGTCGTGGTTCCAAGGAACTAGTTTTATCCTGGCCCCGCAGTCGGCAAGGCAACGCAGCTGGTTGTTCTTGATGCCACAGTCAACAGCAACCACAGAAACTGTTCCGCCAGGGTTAATAACCCTTGGCACCTGGGGAATGAGGAACTGCAGATGACCAAGTGGTAGGCTCACTTTGCTCCCCAATTCTTTACACAGAAAAAAGAACGTTTAAAAATGGCATACTTTACACATAAACACATACATTTACACTTAGCTAATAACAGATCCAAATACATGTAAAATGGTAGGTTTCACCCAAACTTACCTTGCAAGAGACGATGGCTGTTAGATTGACTTTGTTAGGGTCCCAGAATTCCCTCTCTCCCTCTCCTCCTCCCCCCTTGGTAACGACCTCAACTCTCCCTAGCAACGTCCCCCTCTCTCGTATGATCTTAGTCAGAGCTCTCGTGTCTATCCCTGGATGACAGAAAGAGTGAAGTTTGTCAATTTATACAAACCTGTGCACGTTCATATACTCCACAGCCAATGAAGTATATATATGCAGTAGTGAAGAGAGACAAATATATACATGCTCAGCTATTAGTATCTGGAGTCAAAAAAGTTAACGAACCAGAGATTCCGGGGACTCCCTCCTCCTTCATCCAGTCGCTAAGACTCTGCACCGCCTCCCAGTGACTCGTCTCGTCTCCATGACAACCAACCACCAGGGCCGCGGCGTGGATACGAGATGATTCAAAAGTCTCCAGCAGTCCATACCTGTCTTCCTGTATTCACCAGCAGACAGGTATACATTTTTTTTTCACCAAGTAAAACTATAGAGCCAAATAACCATTTACATAGAATCACGGTAGTCTAATCTCAGCTATGACATTACCAGAGCTGCAAAGTTGTTTCGGCCAAATAGCTGCGTGTGTAAATACCTTTTTGGCAGGTACGCCATAGTTGCCGATAAGTGGATAAGTCAGAGTGAGAATCTGATGGCAGTAAGACGGGTCCGTCAGACTCTCCACATACCCCACCATACCTGTCTGGAATACTGGGAGAAGTTGAGGGAGGGACGAGAGAGAGAAAAGGAAGAAAAGGACAGAAAAATAAGTGGAGGAAGGGAAAGAGAAGCATCTACGTTTTGATAAAGTGAACTGATGGGAAAGACAGACAGAGAAGAAAGTGAAGGAAAGGGTTGTTAATGAACGGAGGAAAGATTACGACAGAAAAAGAAGAGAAATGAGGAAGAGAAAAGAAGGGGAGAAGTATGTTCGCACACAAGACCAAAGGAACGGACCGACTTCCCCAGGGGCATTCCGAGCAGCACCGAACAGTGTGCCTGTAAACACAGACCCATCCTCCAGCACCAGGCGAGCCGTCATCCCCCTGCTCACTTGGGGCGAGTGTGTAGAAATGAGCTACAGAGAAATTTATACCCGAGACTACAATGACCCGCGCAATTGCCGCCAAAAACCGCACATGTGGTCGCTCACGTGACGCCAGCTGCTCAAATTCTCGCGCTTATAAAGTACAGCACTGACTGCTTGTGGCAGGCAAGCGAAGATGTCCGAGTACAAGATGCGGTCCCAGCGACGCAGGCGGGGGAACAACGCTCCGTACCGCACCAAGAGAAAAGTGAGTCAAACAAACGGAGGAGATTAAGGGGTGGGTGTTAATTAGAATCTTACCCACGCGGACCGTCGCCGCTGCAAGGGCGCCCGTGTCTGAGGAAAGTTATAGCTTTTAAGATTGTATTCGGGTGTTCTATTAGTGAGGTGTCCTTTATTGTTCGCAAGAAACAGTGTTCTGCTAGGAGAAAGAAAGGTGTCCACATTTATACGGAGAAGGGAATAAGAAATCTTGCTAGAATACTGCTGCAAAGCAACGATATCATGCTACAAAACAGCAGCACAGAAAAGTGTTGCAAAATGTGATTCACGGTGTTGTGCGTCTCTATTAGGAGCCCCCACAGCAGAGCCAGGGGCAACAAGAAGGGATCGTTTCACGTGTTGTTAACTGGTTCACACCGTCTTTCTGGTGGCAGACTAAGCCTCCTTCTCCCTCTCCTTCTCCTTCCCCTTCTCCCTCTCCGCCCTCTTCTCCACATGAACCAATACCTCCTACCACTGATGGTGCCTCTGAGGTATTATACTCTACAAACACACTATGCACATGTGTGGCTGTGTAAAATTTCCAAAACCATTAGCAGTGATATGTAGTTATGTTTGTAAGGAAGATGGAAATTGTGGTTTGATTGTCCTGAACAAAGCTAATAACTACACACTTTCTTTTTTGGAATGTTGCTTGCTAGATGTGCAACTTACACATGGTTGCTGCATTGTTTCAGATGATGACAGAACTCCAAAAACCTGTTGCATTATCTGAAGAGATAGTAGAAAAGGATGACAAACAGGAAGAAGAGGAGGAGAAAGGAGGGAGGGTTGGGGTGATGGTGAACGGACTTGAGCCATCGGAGGATGCCAGCTGGATTGCCGAGGACACGACAGACCCAGTGGGTGTGGTCAGTGGGTGGAGTCAGTCGGAGCACGTCGTCAGACGAGAGGAGAACCCTGCCTTCTTCCGCCCTCCCTCCCACGCCCTTTCACCGTCGCTGTTCCAACACAGAATGAAACCTAGCGCAGCTGCCAGCAGTGTACTGAGGTCGCGACCCCTCCTGACCTCAACTCCTCAACTGAGTCCTGTTTGTGAGGCCGACGAACGGAGTCATCCTCACCATGACAACCAGGCCGACGAGAGCGATTTCAGGAGTCGTTATGGTAACCAGGTGACTTATAGAGTGCCGCAGCAGCCTGAGCGACTCGAGTCCATTCCAGAGCAGTCCCCATTCCATTCTGCCACGTCTGTATTTCATGCTGCCCCCTCGGCCTCAGTTGCTCCAGACACTGTGGATCATCGGTGGGTGGGTGTATGTGTTAGTTCTCTGTCTTTTCCCAGGAGTAAAAGAAATTTTCCGATTTCAAATTGTTTTGAGCTCTAAATTTTGAGCCTTTTGAACGTTCCATTTCACCTTCTGAAAAAGGTTTTTGTATAAAGTGGAAAGCAGAGTATTTTCTTCCTTCTTCTTTCCCAAATCTCATTTTGTGATGATGTAATCTCCGATGACGTCGCCATGATGTAACCTCTCTCTATGGTCCAGCACCAACTACACAGACCTGAGTCTGAGTCGCAGCCCATTCCAGTCTCCATTCTATTCCGGTCGGACGTCATTCGGTGGAGCCGCTTCTGGACAGAGACTGAGGAGTGTCAAGAGAGCTCGTCGCGAGTCCAGCCCTCCTGTGGTATGTTGACCACACCCACTAATTTCCAGAGTAGCTGTGACACTACATGTTCTATGGTACATGCTGGAGAGTATTGTTTAGTATAACCTCTCTCCCTGGCAGCTGGCTCCAGTGCAGGTGACAGTGAGAGTAAAACCTCACCCCATGGCCCCGCCCACCTCGTCAACGGCGGCACAGAGGATCCTGCAAACTTTGGACTCTCTGTCGTCTCCTCTTGTGGAGGCCAGAAGACTGCCTCTTAGAACCCCCTCCGTTGCCACTCAGGTATTATACTGTAATGTACTTGGTTCACAGGTATATACTGTGTATGCAACACTTCTTTATGTGGTGGACACTTGGTTTTACTGTGCATAATCGTGGTAATGATGACGTCATTTTCTCATAATATGAGACTAGTCATCAGTGACTGAACCTGTTTCAGCCTTGTCTGAACCACTTTATAGAACCCTCCTTCCTGCTCTCTTTCTAGTGTGCGTGTGTATTGAATTTCTACTTAGAGCCCACCATGCTATATTCTGTGCCCATCAGTACAGCAGTTACTGTATACTATATTACTTACCCCTATTTTCTCTCTTCCCTCTCTTTCTCCCAGCCGGCCAGAAAGCGTCACAAATCTGCCCATGCAGCCCTCTCCCCTCCTCCAATCTCCTCCCTCTCCACTCCCTCCCACAATCCTTCCTTCCTCCCACTTCCTCGCTCCCCTACCCATTCCAGACCTGTCATCGTCCCCAATGAGAAATCCATCCGGAAGACCAACGCTAACATCACCACCGGCAACAGTCGGGAGAGTTCGTTGCTAGGGGCAACACTACGCCCAAACAACTCTGCCGTTGGTCAAAGTTTATTGTCAGCTAAATGGACTGGTTCGGCTGCTGCTACCTCCCCTCCATCTCTCTCTTTCTCCTCTTCTCCCTCCCTCCTCTCATCTGCCTCATCAGCTGCTGGCGCCAATCTTGCCTCTCTCAAGTTTACAGCCCCTCCCCCTCGTGCCCCGCCCACTTCTCGGTCCCCAGACCATTCCAAACACTTTGCCACACCCCCAAACAGTGGAACGGGCTCAGGACTCAACTTTTCTCCCAAGTTTCATGCTGAAAATGTGAGTCTATATGTAGCCCTCCATCATGTGTCGTGAAAGTAAATGATCTGTGAAATCTGAATTTTGCCACCAATTTTCTCTCTAACTCCCCGCTATTGCGTATTTACATCGTTGTAAATTTGATCATGAACTAGTAATACATACACCTTATGTTGGCTATGATGTGTATATACCTTGGAGATTGGAGGGGTTTTCCCCAGTGATCTCATTGAACTTCTTGTCTGAGCCGAATACAATGAAAAGCCTAAAATTTGCCACTCCCAGGCTCTTGTCCATACGAAAATGGATACATTTTTCTTTTCCTGCAGCGATCGCCCCTGGCAACCAGTGGTGGTAAGGTGAAGTCCCAGCACGCAAGGACTCACTTTACACGTCGGCATGATGACCAGGACACGGGGACAGCCCCTGTTGCCATGGTACCACCAGTGGGACTGAAGACTGACAAACAGCTCTCGTTTCCCTTCGCTCAGAATCTGATAGTGAGTGTTTTTGTTTGATGGCTGCTTTTTTGACGACAAAAGTCATGTAATCCAACATTCCCACAGCTTCCTGCGACAACCACTACTGTTGTTTCCATGACAACGACCAGCAAGTCTCTGCCTAATTTCTCGTTCTCTACTCCCAAACCAGTGACATCATCTTCCACTCCAACAAACACCACTCTCCTGGTATGTATGTATGACTATGTATGGGTAGTGTATACTCATCTAAATGGACACCCAGGAACATGTTTGTCAAGAAAATCCCCTGCATGTACCGAAGTGACAAGTCTCAATGTTGTGTGAAACCATGTCGATGACTCATGGTTGGTGCTTTTCTTTCGTTTTTAGGCTCGCAGCAATATACCGAGTTTCCAGTTCAGTACTCCAACTCCAGCCAAGCCACACACCCTCACTCCACCCACTGGACATCTGTCCCCGCCCACGGAATTTAAGGCCACACCCACTGAGCCCCAAGTCCCGCCCCTCAAGAATGAAAGTGTGGCGGACATTCTGAAGAGACCTGACTACCAGGCTCTCACCAACCGCTCCACCAGTGAGGAGAGAAATATTGTAGCTGACGGCTCTGCTCCGACTGCACCTCCCCAACCTTGTCTCTTCCCTTCTACTGCTGTCACACTCACAACTACTCCCTCTTTTAACTCTACTAGTGGTGCTTCGGCTGCTAAGTCTCCCTCATCTTCCCTTCCCTCAACCTCTTCTTTCTCAACATTTACTGGTACTTCTTCAAAACAGCTTCCCTCTCTCCCTCTCCTCTCCGTGTCCACATTGGGCTGGGAATGCGGACACGTGCCTCGTACAGAACCCCACCTCAGCCGTCTCCTGTGTTGCCTGCGGAGCTGCCAAACCAGTTATAAACCAGTCAGCCAAACCTGCGTCTAGACCTGTTCCAAACCTGTTGAGCCAGTTTGCGAAACCTGCTGGATCCTGGGAGTGCCCAGACTGTATGCTGCAGAATAAAGGAATCGACTCCAAATGTGTTGCTTGTGGTGCTGTACAACCAGGGGGTGTGGCCTCTGGTAGCCAGGCAACGGGGAGTGAAACAAGCCAAGGTCAGCTTCAGTTGGGATCAAGTGGTGGCCTCAAATTAGGATCTAGTGGGTCAACTAGTGGTGGGCTCCAATTGGGTTCAAGTGGTGGGTTGAAGTTTGGATCTAGTGGTGTGCTCCAATTGGGATCATCAGGTGGTGGGCTCCAATTAGGATCCAGTGGCAGTCAAAGCTTGCAAGCCCCACCCATCACAGAGCCTCTAAAACCATTGGCTCAGTTTGCCCCAGCAGCCGATGGTTGGTCGTGTGACACGTGCTTAGTTGACAACAAGAAGACTGATACCTCTTGTGTTGCTTGCAGCACTCCCAGACCTGGGTTGTCAGGGCAACAGGCTCCGCCCACCAGTGCCCCAGGGCAGCTAAAAAAGCTATCAGTACTTGGGTCTGGCTCTCTGGCTGCAGCTAGTCTTGGTAGTGGAGGGGGCTTCAAACTTGGAGGGGGGCTGAAATTTGGACTGGAGGGGGCCTTGAAAATTGGAGGTAGTGAAAGAGGCATAAAGTTGGGTGAGGGGGGTCTCAAATTTGGAGCTGGAGGGGGTCTGAATTTTGGGGAAGGAGGTGTGAACGTCGGAGGGGAGAGTCTGCAAACTTTTCCTCCACAGACCACTGCTGGGGCAGGTTCTGGAACTGGAGTGGGGCAGAGCTCAGGTCCAGGTTTTGGAAGTGCAACATCTTCAGTTGAATGTCCTGCAGCAGACAACACTACGACTTTGGTTACATTTGCTGGAACCACAGACACCACTAAACCTTTGGTCACATTCCCTGGAACCACAGACACCACTAAACCTTTGGTCACATTGCCTGGAACCACAGACACTGCTATACCTTCGGTCACATTCCCTGGAACCACAGACACCGCTAAACCCCTCACTGGGACATCTCAAACTACTAAACTCTTTAGTGGAGAGGCTGGTGTTAAGCCAGCTGCCTTTCTCTCTCTCTGCTGGCGGGCAGTCTTCCTCCAGTAGCCAGTCTCTCTCTGGTTTAACTTTCACCGGAGCTCCTGCCTCCTCAGGCTCTGGTTAGTCAGCGTCAATATCTCAAACAATAGCGTCTCTGCTCTGCGATACTGTACATTAGGTAAACAACAAACATAGTAACCATGCTGTAAGTGTACGATATGCAACTGCGCTAAGCTTTTTTCTTTTCGTCACATAGCTACTGCATTGGAACGGGTGTGAGAGTGCATTACATACACATACAGAGCTGTCAACGACGTATTGCCACGGTATTGTCTGAAACGGTCCTCTCCTAATGCAGCATTTCCTCAGTCAGTGGGTGTGGCTGATTCGCTGGAGGACAATAGAAACCTTGGAAATCTCTCTCAGTACAGCTGTTGAGAGGTTTCCTACATACACTGATGATGTAGAGTGGGACGCTTTAGACAGAGAAAATCAGTCCTCAACCCAGTACACGATGCATGAAACGTGTGAAAAATCAAACTGCTCGCCAAAAATGTGTGCATTCCTGTTCTGTGCTTACTTATCCCCCCCCCCCACCACACAACACACCTCCTCAGGATTCCAGATCAGACAGCCTCTTCCTCCTCCACCATCCCAGTCTGGTTTATTGCTGTTTGGATCAAGCAACCCCTCAGCCAGTCAGACCGGACTGAGTAGTAGTAGTAATACTGGTACACTGTCTGGAGCCTCTGGACAAACTGGTTCCAACTTCGGAGCTCCTTCCAGTGCTGCTTCGTCATTCACGTTTGGTCAAACCAGTAAATCTGCTTTGACTGGCTCGACTCCCTCCTTTGCCTTTGGCCAGTCTAATACACAAACGAGTCAATCTGGTTCTACTGCTCTCGCTTTCGGCCAATCAACCAACCAAACCTGTCAATCCAGTTTTACTGGCTCAACTCCTTCCTTTGTTTTTGGGAAATCAAGTACACAAACTAGTTTGACGACTTCAACTCCCACATTTGCTTTAGGCCAAAGCAGTCAATCCAGTTTTACTAGTTCTACTGCTCCTTCCTTTGCTTTCGGGCAGACCAGGCAACAAACCAGTCAGTCTGGTTTGATGGGTTCGACTCCTACCTTTGCATTTGGTCAATCAAATCCCCAAACAGCCGGTCAATCCAGTTTTACTGGATCTACACCTTCCTTTGTGTTTGGGTCAGCTACACAAACTAGTCCGTCTGGTTTGACCAGGTTGACTCCCTCCTTTGTCTTTGGCCAGACGCGGCAGACTAGTAATTCTGGTTCCTCTGCCCAGTTTACCTTTGGCCAATCCAATCAGCAAATACCTGGTCCAACAAGTTTGATTGGATCTACACCCTCCTTTGTCTTTGGCCAGCAGACCAGCCAACAAACTAGTTTGGCTGGCTCCATGGTCCAGGCTCCACCCACTAATCAAGGTCTCTTCACAACAGGGGTTGCCTTGGATATGGGGAGGGGAAAAGATGGTAGGTTAATCAAAAAAGCTCGCCGCAGGAAGTAGCTGGACAACAGTACATCTTTTTTCTTTTTTCCCTTTGTCATCATTAAACATTTGCTGTTGATTGTTTGATTTTATACTGTATTGTTCTGCCTATGTAGTAATATTGTAACTATTACAGGTACAAACCACTTCCATTGCTTTTGGGCGGTATCTAACATTCTTGGATTTGGCCCTCTTGGTATTTTTCGACTGACACGTTTAAAAAATTGCATCCCAAGCAGCATAATAATAGTGTGTTCAAACATTCCAGGGATAAGGCTGTCAATCATGCATGAACACATTATGTGTACATTTCTCTTCAACAGCAATACAACAACAGAGAATGTCAATGCATGCACCAAACACCATGGCTATAATAATATAGCTCGAAGAGTGCCACACGCACACATATGCAAAAATACACACATCACCCATGTATGCAGGTGTGGCAGTATGTGCGATGCCTTGTCCCAAAAACCAGCATGTGGACATGGTTGAAAGGTAGGATCACAAATCACCTCTAATCAGATTTAATTATTAAGGCCAACATTCACTATATACTCTGACCAAATCATTAACAAGTGATAAACATGTAGCATACATTAAATATACATACAAGGATTTGCACACACAATTCAATAGTCTATATACTGCCCAGCAGGCCAATCAACACGACCTTGAGCATGATTTTAATTATACACTGTGTGACAAAAGGTGTGTGCTAAAGTTATTACATCATAATATAACAGTCCAGTCTGTTGCCATGGTAGTAGCTAGGTCCATTACGTAAGAAATGCAATTTCCGAAGCCAACAAGCGAGCACAAAACGATCTCGATGTTGTTGTTGATAATTAAGTAGGGAGGAAACTAAGGTGAAGCAGTCGTGGGATATTATTAGTGGCGTGCGGGGAAATAGGAGGAGGTGGAGGCTACTGAATATTGGTCTCTGGCTCGCGATATCCTCCATCTCCCTCAGTGGTGAAGAACTCCTCGAGCTGCCACTGCAGAGTCTCGAACGTGGGTCTACTGGCTGGTTCCTCCTTCCAACAGTCCAACATTACGTCATAGAGCTTGTCCGGGCACCCCATGGGACGAGGCATGCGGTAGCCTTGCTGCAGAGCTTCCAACACCTGTGCATTTGTCATCCCAGGGTAGGGGAACCGCCCGTACGTGATTATCTCGTACAGCACGATGCCGAACGACCAGACGTCAGATTTGATGGTGAAGCGGTTGTAGAGAGCAGCTTCGGGTGCCGTCCACTTGATGGGGGAATTTGGCTCCGGTGTGTGCCTCGTAGATGTCTTCGTCAATGATTCGCGCCAGGCCAAAATCTGCTACCTTGCAGATCATGTGATCCCCAACGAGGATGTTTCTGGCTGCAAGGTCGCGGTGGATGTAGTTCTGCTCCTCCAGGTACGCCATTCCTGCCGCTACTTGCGCTGACATATCAATGAGCTGAGGCAGTTTCAACCCACGTCCCTCCCCGCGCAGATACTCAAGAAGACTCCCGTGTTTCATTAGCTCTGTCACGATATAAATGGGCTCCTCTTTTGTGCAGACGGCGTAGAGCTGGATGAGTTTCTGGTGTCGCAGTTTCTTCATGAGAGCGGCCTCCTGCAGGAATTCCAGGACAGACATGGTCCCTGGTTTGAGTGTCTTCACTGCCACCGACGTCGTGTTGTTCCACAGCCCCTCCCACACCTCCCCAAATTGACCTGCTCCCAGCCTCCTAACCAGTCTAATCTGTCGTCTGTCGATCTCCCACTCCTCGTTCGCCTGGCGAGACAGGCCGGCCGTCTGCGGTTTCTCTGAGAGCAGACATGGCTGTACGAGGTTGACGCACAGCCCGTCACTCTGTGTGGTGTAGTACTGGACTAGGTCCTGTATCGTCTCGAACGTGACTCTCCGCGTCACGAAGAACGTACCGTTCTCCAGTCGCTTGATGCGGTAATGCCTGACTCTCTCTCTGTCCCTGATCGAGAGGGAGAAGTCGCCGGGAGTTGTCTCTGAATCTCGGACTAGGTATGAGCCAAATGTGTTGAACGTCTGCATGAGCTGCTTCTCTGCCTCCACTCTCTTTATCTTACCAAAGAACCATCTGAGGCAGGCAGGGAGGAGAGGAAAACAAAGATAAAGAGTGGTGGGTGAGGATACGATAATGCTATGTACATAGGGTGCTGGTCCAGACAGTGTTACCAGCTTTGATAGGGCACTAGTCATTGACCACGCCCACCAGCCAGAGGTCTGCCAGCAAGGGCCAGCTTCACAACAGAATGTTTACACTGCCACTTTCTTAGCTCAGGCAGCTGGAATGTGGGCTATATTTAGCAGGGCTATATAAAGAAACAGTCTGAGTTTAGGAGGAAAATGACAGGAAGTACTAGATGCTACACACACACACACAAGGGACCTATTGACAACAACTCAACTACACAAGTAGTTTGTGCAATAAACTCTCCAATGTTCCATTGCAAACACATTCAATGTTCTGAGTACCCTTCCTTGTAGATGTGCGTATGAAGATGAGGCTATCTCTTCACCCCACACCCACCCCCACACACTATACTGAACCTAGACGTGTGTTAGTATACTTTATCGCACATCACTCTCCCATTCCCAATACAAACAAACTCCCTCCTTTCTCTCTCCTCTCCTTCGTCCAATGCTAACACATAATAAAACTTTCGTGTTTTTGTTGTTCTGTGTCCAGGTCTTTTTAGCACCAAGTGTAGTTTGAGAAAGATAGGCTATTAGTAGTAAAAATGTACAAAAACAACCAATTAGCTGAAATATTCATACATGCAAACATAACATTGTCAAGAGTTCGGAGTGGTGTTAAAAAATTGTTCGTAGTAAAAATCTCGAATCACAAAAACTATGCTCTAGTGTTTCCATTGCTATGGAGATTGCCGTGGTTACACATATTTGCCACGGACACGACAAGATCAAGGGAAGGTCGCGGTCGAAAGGTTGGGGGGTCACAAAACACAAGTTCACACGTGTACTGTACTGTTTCGCTAATGTATAATACTAGCAAATGGTTCTAATTGGAGCCCACCCTACACAAGGCATACAAAAATCAAGACACACGAGCAGTGAGTGCCGCTCCCACTAAAAGGTGTGGCATTTAGAAAAGTGGGTGTGGCATACTAGGAGGGCAAGGTAGGCTTGTCGGCATCGCGATATTGTGCGCTATCTTCGGTTGTGAAGAATTCCTCCAGTTGCCACTGGAGGGTCTCGAAGGTGGGGCGTGAGGCCGGGTCCTCTCGCCAGCAGTCGGTCATGATGTTGTGCAGCTGCTGTGGGGAGTTTGGAGGACAGCCCATCCGGTACCCCGTCTGTATCTTCTCCAGTACCTCGGCATTTGTCATCCCAGGGTAGGGGAACCGCCCGTACGTGATTATCTCGTACAGCACGATGCCGAACGACCAGACGTCAGATTTGATGGTGAAGCGGTTGTAGAGAGCAGCTTCAGGTGCCGTCCACTTGATGGGGAATTTGGCTCCGGTGTGTGCCTCGTAGATGTCTTCGTCAATGATTCGCGCCAGGCCAAAATCTGCTACCTTGCAGATCATGTGATCCCCAACGAGGATGTTTCTGGCTGCAAGGTCGCGGTGGATGTAGTTCTGCTCCTCCAGGTACGCCATCCCGCTAGCCACCTGTGCCGACATGTCGACTAGTTGAGGAAGTTTGAGCGAGCGCCCGTCCCCACGCAGGAACTCTAGCAGACTACCATGTTTCATGAGTTCAGTTATGATGTAAATGGGCTCCTCTTTGGTGCAGACGGCGTAGAGCTGGATGAGTTTCTGGTGTCGCAGTTTCTTCATGAGAGCGGCCTCCTGCAGGAACTCCAGGGCAGACATGGTCCCTATTTTGAGTGTCTTCACTGCCACCGACGTCGTGTTGTTCCACAGCCCCTCCCACACCTCCCCAAATTGACCTGCTCCCAGCTTGCGCACGAGGCGAATCTGTCGCCTATCAATTTCCCATTCCTCATTGGCCTGTCTGGACAGCCCTGCAGTCTGCGGTTTCTCGGACACGAGACAAGGCCTCACCAGCACCATACACAGACCGTCTGCCTGCTGGGAGTAGAATTTGATCAGGTCCGGTATTGTCTCAAACTGACAGCGCCGAGTCACGAAAAACCCTCCGTCGTCCAGCCGACGGATGCGGTAGTGACGGACCTTCTCTTCGTCGCGGATTGAGAGTGAGTAGTCGCCAGGTGTGGTCTCAGAGTCTCGGACTAGAAAAGCTCCGCGGTTGTTGAATGGCTGCATAAGTTGTTTCTCTGCGTCGACTCTCTTTATCTTGCCGAAGAACCACCTGAGGTAGGAAGAGAGAGGGAGAGATAGCTATCAGCTCATCGGCTGATGCCTCCTTTTTAGTATCTCCAGCACTCTGGCTCACAACACACACATTCTCTCTCTCTCATGCCGACTTCGCAAACAGTTTCTTCTGTATACACGTGTGAAAATTCCAGCAATTTTTCCTTGCACACTGGTTTCATTTTCCCGCTATAGAATGGCGGTTTCAGTGACAAAGTTTCCACTCGATATTGCTTCTCCCTGCACACACCAAGAAAGTTGCTCTTCAAACCATCTTGGTACATTTTGCGCACACATTCATTTTGCGCCGAGGATTTCTGACTTATGCTACAACGATACACTGCATTTTCCGTGTGGCTCCAACCTGGACTGTTGGTAAAACAAGCCTTCCCCACACCCATTCCCTCACTGCTCGAGGTGGCATTTTTCAACCTGCTCAGCACAGAAGCCTGTTCTGGGAAAGTGAGCTAACTTCCCAAGACTTGCTGAGTGTACCACGCCATATCAAGGATAATTTCCTGACGTTGAACTTCAAAACCTGACTCACAAGTTTCTCGGCCAGAATTGTTGGGTTTAGTTCACACTCTTGCATTACTACATAGGATAGCTTGTTTCTAAGGTTTCCTACTACTGACAGTTTACTATTGCCCAGGCAAGCCACTAGACACTAGACCACTCTACACAAAATATGATTACACAGCTAGTTTCAGTATGCACCTGCCTCACATTCCATGCTCCATCTGTTATGAATGACTGACACAACAACCCCTCGAAACTCCTACATCCTTGTGTCTCCCCTCTCACCCACTCCTTCCTTCCTTCTTTCTTGCTGCTCACAAATTCCTTCGAGTTGCTAGACTGCTAGACCCCCCCCCTTCTCTTAGCTAGAGAACTCAAGGCTGCCAAGTAAGAGACAACAAACACTCAACACACTCGCATTTGAAACAGTTTTGCAAAGCATTGGTGCATTTCCGCAGTAAACATGAATATTTTTCTCAGTCGACTTTACTGTAGCAGTTGAAGCGCTTACATTCTGAAAACAACACAAACACAGCGCCTGGCGTGGTTTCAAAAACAACGCCAAAAACCACGGCAAACATGTTCTCAATCGGAAAATAAGTACAGTGGAACTCCTCTAATAAGGGCATGAATGGGACAGAAGAAAGTGTCCATTGATGGGCTTTTCTATTGCATACAAGAACTGTTCTTAGGAAAGAAAATGTGTCCCAGAGACGTGTCTTCACTTCATAGAGATGGGATCTACTGTGGATCAAAGAAAAAGGGGATAGTTGGAGTGTCTACGGCCCACACACACACACCCACAGAGCGAGACTGTGACATAATGGTGACATCAAGGGCCAGGACTGCAGGCCAAGGAACAGCAGCATATTAGGTGGCATACAGTCTGGCAGCTACAATAGTTGAGGTTATGGTGACCCTAAGGTTCTGGCAGGAATATTTGGTAATTATAGAGGGTCCAAAAGATAGGCATAGCAATATAGAGTACATTTCATGTGTGAGTGGACACAGAAGGACAATATGTACGCAGTAGTGCAGTGAGTGTGTTACAATGGTTGAATGTATGGTGGCATGGTGCACCACCACATGATCATGAGACCCACTGGCAGGTGTATAGGAAGATGTGGTACGTGGCATGGTTTACAAGACCAAAAAGGAAGACAGTCAACAAGAATGGTTACTCAGGTAGTTATGTACACAGAATGTGACGACAGTAGGGGGCCACTACACACACACACACACACACACACACAAAGGGAGTGTGTGAGGAGAGGAGTAGGGATAGGAAGGGGGCCACCCTCAACTAACTGTATTCATAGCTTGGTGAGAGGTCACACATTCTGTTAGCAAGACAATACAATTCCTGGGATGCCAGCACTGCAGCCATTTTCGTTTTCTTTCTGCTTTCCTTCTCTCTCCACCCCCTCACAATGGAGGCAAAACCATTCCTACACACTCTCAACTTACTAGCTACTAGGAACATGACATTAACACTACAACCTCTCATTCCCACACACTTTTATTGGGAGTACAACACAGTATTAGCAGCGGTACAGGTAGTGTTTGTTCCACCCCCTCTACTGTATCTCTTGCACTACACAAGACTAAAGTATTACACACACTCCATTCCCTCTCACTTACTCTTCAGCGTCAAGACTCTTGTACTCAGCGACATAGTTGCTAGGAATGTATCCCTCCCTCCCCGTGTCCTTGGCGCGGGCAAACCACCAGTCTCCCTCGTCAGTGGAGATGATGTACATCAGGTCTCCCTTCTTGAAGCTGAGGTCGTCATCCGTACGACTGTCGTAATCGTATTTCCCCACAAACACGGGGTGTTGGGAGGAAGGGGGGACTTCTCGACGCACACCTGCACGTACACCACAGTATAATCACAGTGTATTACAAGGGGACAATTGTATTCGGCCAACCAACAAACCAAGGGTCTAAAATGAGTCACAGAAAACGCCTGAACCTTGCCCGGAACTGTCTCTTCTTACCTATACTGCCCTCCAGGGGCGACCGGAGGTGGCCCGACAGGCGAGCCTACGGGAACTGGTTGCGACGCTTGTCTGTGCAGATCCATCGGGTCTGGCGCAGGTGCCGTGTCCACTACCGCCTTCCCTCCGCCGTCTTTTCCTACGCAGTTACCCATGTCTGCGGCTTTCTTTCTCTAATAGTCGTGTTCGAAACTCCGTGTCGAGCGGTGCAGGTCCTCTAGACTACGGTCCGTGTCTCGTGCGATTTTTCCCGTCACCTGGATGACTCGTCTAGCTGGCAGGACACGAGGCGAGCTTTCTTTGCCGTGCCGCGGCTTCAGGTCAGCACTGTGGAAGAGGCCATTTTCGCTGGCTGCACCACCCACGACCGTATGTATCACGTGAACTGCTCTAATTGTACGAAAACTGCGTGACAAAAAGGAACCTCACCCACATGCACACTGGATGTGTATTATAATTATAGTCACACACTAGATAGTGAGGTCAGTGGTGTTTTTAAAAAAAAACTTTACCAGCCAATGGGATTAGTATATATAAGAGGAACGTTTTTTTATCAGTTCTCGTGGCCAGCCCTGAGTGGCTAAGTGGTTAGAGACGTGGGGACTGAAGTGTCAGGTGGTCCAGAGCATTGGCTGGGAACAGCTCTGGTTCCTCCCCTTACCCACAAATCTACCACTGACCCACATGCATTTCAAAGGCCTGGAGGGCTGGCCCAAATTTTTCCAGGTTTTTTTATCCATCCATTAAAATGAGGACACTTCTATAATAAGGACAAGTATTAGTACTGATCTGGGCTCATATATACTCCTTCCCATGCACAACATAATGTGGCCGCTTACTGGGTAATTTCCTTATTAGGAGAGGTCTAGCTACACCAGTCACCATGGCATCAGTGTACATAATCATTATAGTACATGTCCACCTGTACAACAGAACTGTAGTTTTAACCAATTTTGGACAGTTCCACCAAACCCTGGCTCAATGTAGCTGCCAAGAAAACATTACATCATCACTACGTGATATCCACCCACTAATGTAATCCTATCAATCAAAAAATAATTCATCATTAATAATAATAAATGGTTTCATAATAAAATTGAGAATAGTAAAAAATGTCATTCTAATAATGATTGAAATGATAAACAGATTGTATGCAGTATAATGTCCGAGACAATGGGTTACAAGTTAAAAAATCCGTGATTCTTGAAGTAATGTACAGAAATTGTGCAGTTGCACCACACTCGCAAGTAACTATAATACAGCTACAATACGTACATAACAATCAGAATGTATAGGAAGGTTATAGATGACTGCTGGCTCGCACACACACACACACACACATATGTACATACACACACACATGGAGAAGAATGATAAAAGACCTATAGTATTAGACTGTGTCGGCAGTCTGAAAGTTAGCGGCGTCCTGGTACTGCCCGTCGAGGACAAAGAAATCCTCCAGACGCCACTGGAGAGCCTCGAATGTCGGTCGATCCATTGGGTTCTTCTTCCAAGTATCCAGCATTACTTGGTAGAGAGACTCTGGTGTGTTTGGTGGACAAGGCATGCGGTAGCCACGCTCTAGCTGCTGCAGAACCTCCGCGTTCGACATGCCAGGGTAAGGGATGCGCCCGTATGTCACTAGCTCGGTGAGAAGAACGCCAAACGACCAGACGTCAGATTTAATGGAAAATCTATTGTAGAGAGCTGCTTCGGGTGCTGTCCACTTGATGGGGAATTTGGCTCCGTCGTGAGCGTTGTACTCGTCATCTGCAATGAGGCGGGCCAGACCAAAGTCAGCCACCTTGCAGATGTTGTTCTCTCCAACCAGGATGTTCCTGGCCGCCAGGTCGCGGTGGATGTAGTTGTGCAGCTCCAGATACGCCATCCCCGCGGCAACCTGTGCGGTCATGTCAATGAGAGGGCGGAGCTGTAGCATCCGTCCTTCACCTTGTGGCAGGTATACAGGAGGGCGCAACATTAAGACTGGCACACATACGTACGTACATGTACTGAAAACATGTAATCCCCTAAACCAGGGATTCATTGAAGGTGCTATATACTTAGGTACAATCACATGCCCCCTTTTCTAAATGATGCAAGGACAAACTTCTGCTAATGTACAGACCCAGCATAAATTACCTTGTAGATATTCCAACATGCTTCCTCGTGGCATTAACTCTGTGATGATCAGCAAAGGCTCGTCCTGTGTACACACTGCATACAACTGTACCAACTTTGGATGACGCAACTTCTTCATAATGCTGGCCTCCTGGAGGAAACTCTGTGGCTGCATGGTCCCTGCTTTGAGCGTTTTCACGGCGACAGACGTCGTTCCGTTCCAAAGCCCCTCGAACACTTCCCCAAACTGGCCTCCCCCAAGTCGCCGTATGTATGTGATGGAATCTCGTGATATCTCCCACATGTCCTTTGTCTTGTGTGAGAGATCAATCTGTGGTTTCTCCAGTGTCGGGCACGGCGTCATGAGATTGATGCAGAGTCCGTCGGAGTCCTTTGAATAGTAGTGCACCAGCTCTTTCAGTGAGTTGAAGATGGCACGACGGGTGATGAAGAATCCGCCAGTGTCCATGCGACGGATTCGATAGTGTTTCACATTTTCCCCGTCCTGTAAGAATCATTAGTAATTGAGGCATGGAAGCAAGGCAAGTACAAACAGACATGTATTAGGTGGCAGTTATAATAAGGGAAGGTCTTAAAGCAAAGGCAAACACCAACCTAGTTGTATCTACTACCATATAAGACTCAGGTGTAACATAACAATCAAAGACACCAAAGCTCCATATTAAGTATGAATCACAAGTGAGGTACGAGAGGTGAGTATGTATGTACATCAGGGAATACAAGACAACACCTGAATGGAGAGGGAGTAGTCGCCAGGTTTGCTCTCACTCTCTCGAATCAGGTACGTTCCTCGCACGTTGTGGGCCCGCAGGAACTTCTCTGCCTCCGCCCTCTTTATGGGACCAAAGAACCAGCTACAGGAGGAGAGAGGAGGTGACAAAGTTCATCTTCTAGTGGTGTGGCAAAAGCATCTGGCAGGGACACACCATCACATTAAGTACGTATAGCTATGATGGAAAGTACAATGTGTGTGTTCGATACAGTGATACTCGAACTAGTTTCTACCCTCCACAGATTCCTAGGGACACCAGATAGTTTATTGAGGTGTCCTTTATTTGGAGTGTCTATTGTACTGTACTCTAACCTGATGTGAAAAAATGGTCACGTATAAGTCACGTTACTGCAGTGTTCTAAAACTTACGTGTAGTATGATTGATAACAGTATGTGTGCTGAGGTATATATATACAACATTCTGCTCAGAGAGGAGCAATGCAGTATATAACAGTTGCAAATTAACATTCTGTGAGGCTTCCCTCTTTGAAGCCATGGGTTCGTTGGATGGGAGGGATTTTCCCTTACATCCCAGGAGGGAGGGTGACCACACCCCCTAAGGTCAAAGTTCGCCCATTGGCCATGGGCTTGCTGGCTTCTGTTGCAGAACAACACATTACCATAACTGGGAGTTCTCACACATTCTGGGCATTCTTACGGACAGTGGAGGGAGGGAGGGAGTTTGGACAGAAATACACACACAGAGAAAAGCAGACATACTCTTCAGCCTCAATAGTCTTGTATTCAGCGACGTAGTTCCTTGGAATGTATCCTTCTCTCATGGAGTCCAGACTTCGAGCCTGCCACCAGTCACCGTCCTAGAGGAGGAGGGGTGGCATTACATTAGTGGTGGTGGAGGGAGGAACAATCATTACAGAGGAAGAAAATGTCAATTTCTGGGGTTAAATTGCATGCAAGAACTGTTAGTCATTACAGAGGCGTCCTTGTGGAGGGGCTTCACAGCATGTATGGTAAGAGAGAATGGCGAGAAGGGGAGGGGGAAGAGGGTGGTGACATATGAGAGGTACAGGTAGTGGTGGGAGGACAGGGTGTGAGAGAGACAGTCTCAGCTAAATAAGGGAGGATGCAATATGATCTACTGGTGTTATCTGCCCTTCCCTTCCCTCCCTCTCTCTCTCTTCTCCATCTCTTCTTTCACCCTATCACTGACCTGTGCATTCAGTATCTCCAGTCTTTCTCCTTTTCTAAACGTCAGATCTTCGCTCGTCCGTTGCTCGTAGTCGAACAACGCTACAAATATCGGCCCCTAAACAGATTCACACATGGTCATAGAGTCTGTTGCAGGACTTTCGCTAGTAGGTACCTGCGGTATGTATCCTCGGACATTTCCTCCTAGTGTCCCTGTGTCATTGGCGAGGGCAGGTCCTCCGTACGGCGGACCGAGGTCCGGCGGCGGTGGCTGGTATAAACGTGGTGGCTGGTGTCCGTCTTCTCTTCTGTCTCTTCTCTTAGAATTGGTCGGTGGTCTTCCGCAGCAACTACCCATCGTTTACCCCTACCTCTCGCTATCTATCCTTCTTCACTTCGACTATAGGAGGCCCAAAGCACCGACATTAGCCACAGTCCGTGTAGACTGGAATGTATCGCATGCGCTATATACATCTATGGGTTTTGACCTTTGCTCCCCGTGCCTCGCAGCCCTCGCGAGAACCTCGAGTGTGTGACCAGGATTTCTGTCTAAGTTTCAACTACATCCGCAAAGACAAAATGCCCATAATGAACACTACCGTAAAAGAGGAAGAAAACGTTCGCCTTTCAAATAGGTCGGTCAACAAAATGATATATACAAAAAGTAATAATAAATAGAGGAAAATGCCTACACATGTGTACATTATATCAATGCACATAATATCACAGTATGGGGTAAGTAAGCATTATACAGTATGTCTCAGTCACATGCTGTGATAAGGAGAAAGGGGAAGGGGCTACCACAGGCCAGGGTTGAGAGTTGCTCCTCCACTGGACTGGCGAGGAAACATGACGTCATGTTGGCCACTGGCAACCGGGGTGGGCTGGAAGAATGGGTCGCCATTAGCAACCAGAGACTGCCCTCCTCCCCCTGGTCCTTGCTGCATCTTTAGCTGTCTCATCTTATCCTCTACCTGACGGAGAGATAGGGGGAATGAGGTGAGACTATTCTGGTAGCTCCATTATAGTAAAGAATTTACCTCTCTGACTTGTTGCTGGGCAGCCATCATCTGTTGCTGCTGAGCCATTCTCATGGCAGCCATCTGCTGTTGCTGGTAGTGATAGGGGTTGACAGGAAAACCCTGGGCAGTGTACGCCTGTATGTGTACATGTCAACGTCAGAGGGACATACACCTGTATGACATTATGTGGTCACAGAAGTTCAAAAAAATTTGTGCAGCTACACCATTCGTGAAAAGTTTCGTGACTCCCAGTGTGTGCATGCAAAAACCCACAGCATTCATGAAAATCGCCAAAACCTTTTTGTTAAACAGCATTACCTGAGGGTGCCCTAGTCCAGATGAACTCTGACCCTGGCTGCTGTATAGTGACATAATGTTATCCTTTACTGCCTTCTGGGGGTCGCCACCAAGCGATGGTTGCTGTAGTGATGATTGCCATGGCGATGCTTCCGGAGCACCCGAGGACGAGGAGCCCATACCAGTAATTAGGTCCACCACCGGTTGCCCTGGCGACGATGTCGTTGTTGTGGTTGTCATGGAGATGAGGTTGGGGGAAGAGCTAGAGGTATTGGGCGGAGTCGGTGATCGCTTGTTTTGAGTAGGAGGGCGTGGCACTGACAACAGCTGTTGGCATGACAACACAGCAATTACATCAATGTGCATTTTCTGCATGGGCCTATCATATAATACCCATACCAGGAGACTTTTGCTTCACACAACAAAACTGCACTGTGCATGTTGGCCATACACTCAACAGCTCTACTTTACTGCACACACACACACACACACACACCACACACACACACCTGCTGTTCCTTCTTCTGTTCCTGTTGAGAGTGTGTCTTCTTCCCGCCACTGCTGGACTTCTTCTCCTTCACCACTCCCGCAGGGGAAGGGGCATGGCTGGAGCGAGACTTGTTCCCCGTGGTTACGGCAGGGGCTGGGGACTCCTTGGAGATGTAGAGCTTTCTCTCGTACTTACTGCGAATCAACTGCTCGACGCCACTGGAGAAAGAGGTCAGAAGAGGTCAGAAAGAGCGGGTAAAAAGTGAGTCACCAAAACTAACAATGCAAACGTACTAGTCATCTTGTGGTCTCCTGAAGTTGGCTGGTAGATTAGCTTCATATTTGTCCCTAGCCTTTCCATTGCCTCCTTTCTGGATGGTCTGTTAGAATAGAGAGAGAGAGAGGTAGTAATTGTAGGAGGCGTGGTTGATGAAGATGAAGCAGAACATGCATAATTATGTCTGTAGACTGAAGAAAGACGATGGTAATCAGCAGAGTGTGGGAGAAAAGAGATAAGGAAAAAGAGGCCAACACACACAGTGAACTTCGTATAGCATGAAACATCTTGCATTTGTCTCATCTTCATGTTGTACTAGTAAGAAGAGAGGCAAAGTGCTAGAGACTGCGTCCATACAGCAATCTGTTCAGGTGTCCACGAGTCAAGGTTAACACTCTTCACTTTGGAGATGTGTACTCCGAGGTGACGGTGGATCCCGGCACATCTGATGCACATGAAGACTCCCAGGTTCCAAGACGCCCATCGCGGTCCTGTAGCACACAACGTGGGAGACTTAGCAACGGGGAATAAAATTTGGGAGTCATCAAAGAAAGTTTTCTAGAGAAACTGTGTAGCCAGGAAATTTGTTCTTTCAGGTACGCTGTAGAAAACAGTCTGGTAAGTTTTAGGACATGCTAGAGTTACATGTGTGATCTGGGGGGCAGTCCTAGGAATTGGATGCTTGACTGTACAGATGTACCAGGTCTGACTGGAACATTCCCCCCATAATGTAACTAGTCTGTACATACCCAACCACTATAGCTATAAGACCAAAACACGCGGTAAACTGTGACCAGCACAACGTCATTGAGTGAAGCTGTAATTCCCAACACAAACAGAGCAGTATCTGATACGAACCTTTGGCGTGGCAGTCGGCACAGAATCTGTTCTCCTCTTCCCTCAACATGTTGGCCAGAATGAGCTGGTGCTTCTCGTGTAGCTTCCCGCCGCCTTTCCCCGCCATATCCCTCGCCTTTGTCTTCCTCAACACACGTATACAACAGTTGGTTGTGTGGCTGGCGTTCAGTCGTGTGATTTCCGTTGGACAAGTTCAAAGGTTACGTCAACAACTCGCAGCCCTCGCGAGTGATGGAAGGCAGTAGCGAGGAGGAGGAGGGAGAGGAGGAGAGGGAGAAGCTGAGGTGTGTAGCGGTGACGTCAGAGGATCTATTCTCCTCTCACGAGGCTAAGAAAAGCCCCAGATGTCGTCAGGCAACGAGCAATGATGTTTTGGCTCGCAGACTGCAGCAGTGGGTGGAGAGGTAGGTATCTCACTTTTCCTCTTCCTCCACGTTTCCAAGTTCTCTTGCTGTATTATAGATCCATGTATTTGGGCTGTCAAAGTTCAGTTGGTAAATGAGTGAGATGTGCACAAACTAAAGCACTCCCTGCATGGGCAATAAACTCCATTTTATGCTGTTGTGTTTGTGGATGGCCCAAACACACACATGTGCTCCCTACTCACTATCCTCATTCATGAGCCAACTTTTACTAACCTACCAGCCTGAAGTAGGAGCAGCATGATGATAACATTCAGTCTGAAGTCCAGACCAGGTGGACCTATTGCTGTGCATGATGTGTGTGTGAAGTGGTTTGTCTGGGAACTTGGGAGTTTGCATGCCAGATACATGGATACAGGTCAGACTTGACAAGCATTCTGTTGGTGGTGTATCTATGAATACCACAGTTCATTTTAAAGTGGACTAGAGGGTGTGAATCGTGCAAGCATGCTGCCACGTATACCAGTCAGCTAAGAGTCATTGTATATACATATCTACGTCACATGGGCAATGCGACAATGAGCAATAGTGCTCCTAGTTCCACTGTAGACAGACACTCTAATAATGTATATACCAGTCAGCTAGTGATCCATAGCGTCACACATGACTGCATGAGATATGGCAATCTGCTGTTAGCGTCATTATACAGACACCCACACTAGTCTGCCATCATGTCTCCAGAGAATGAGTAGCAATACTCTCTCTCTAACTGAAATAGAGACACCACTCTAATCTTATGGACAATGTCTTCTGTCCAATTGGTGCCCTGATTAGAGAAGTTTTGCTGCATTGCCTGCTGTCTACCTTTCCAGCTGCAGTCACAGTTCAGTTTAGAAATCATGTCAAATTGCAGGTTATGCAGGTACTAACCTCTCCATTCTCCTCAGTTACTATGACTTGACTGGGTCAACAGATGATGATGTCATCGCCTCGTCAGCCACAGCAGTAGAAAGTAGACCTGAGGCTTCATCTGGTGAGCTTTTAAACCGGTGTTTCCATTTTGTAGTGGGCCTTTAGTGTGTACTTTTGTAGTGGGCCTTTAGTGTGTACTTTTGTAGTGGGCCTTTAGTGTGTACTTTTGTAGTGGGCCTTTAGTGTGTACTTTTGTAGTGGGCCTTTAGTGTGTACTTTTGTAGTGGGCCTTTAGTGTGTACTTTTGTAGTGGGCCTTTAGTGTGTACTTTTGTAGTGGGCCTTTAGTGTGTACTTTTGTAGTGGGCCTTTAGTGTGTACTTTTGTAGTGGGCCTTTAGTGTGTACTTTTGTGGGCCTTTAGTGTGTACTTTTGTAGTGGGCCTTTAGTGTGTACTTTTGTAGTGGGCCTTTAGTGTGTACTTTTGTAGTGGGCCTTTAGTGTGTACTTTTGCGTTACATTTACCACAAATTATATACTGCTTGGCCTAGTGGCTAAAAGTGATGCATATGAACTGAGTTTGATTCCAGTGCTCTTTTTCTCATTTTGCACCTCATTATTAGGTATTCTACTGACATCATCTTCACTACATCCAGTCACCCTGTCTCCTCCTCCTCCTCTTCTCTCTCACTCAGCTCACAGGTAGGTCTACCTTCTCATGTATACAGTGAAACCTCTGAATAAAGGACACCACTCTAGAAAAGACACTTGGTCATCATCATCAGGAGGAAGAGGATGAAAGAAAGAGACTTCAAGAGGCAGTCTTTGACCCAAAACAACTCACCACTATCCATCAACCCTGACTCCACCCATCCCTTTCATCTATTAAAAATCCTGCGAATTTAAAAGAGGCATATAGGGATGGTATAAAAAGAAAGGGAGACAAGATAGGGATGGGATACATGAGGCATAGTTATGAACAGATTTGAGCACACTGACACCCCTAACACAACCCATCACACAATCCCTATATTGTTGCCTAGGTGAAGTTCACCATTACAATACTCAGCACTTATAATACAAAAAGTCATTGAGACACTCGAACATGAATACAGTTCAGAAAAAGTCCTACATAAGTCTGAGAAATGTCGTCTTAAAGAGGTGAGTTGTGTAATAAAGAGATGGGCACTAATTGGAATGAGGTGAGCACTAATTGGAGTGATGATGGTGTCTGCGAATGGCGACTCTAAGTTTGTGCTGCCAGTGACGGTCGTCCAGGGAGATGGGGTGGAGGGTTGCTATGGTGGACGGAAGTTCTCGACAGCTGGCACAGAGAATAGGAATGAGGTGCCCAGCGCCACGTGGTGACTGCTGGATCACGTGCTGTAGCTCGTAGCAACACCACTCACTCTGTTGGTAGTCAGGGGAAACAACGGCAATAACTTTATCAGCGGAGTGAAGTAGGCGGAGTCTCTCCTCGGAGATGACACTGCCGGCGATCATGTGACCTTCGTGGTCGGTGACTGTGATTTGTTGAAATGAGTGTAGTAGAGGAAGCAGGCATTCTCTCACCCAATCACCCTATGGGGCAGAGTAAAATACAGCGGAACACCAATGCTACTTATTTACGAAAAAAATGCTAGCCCTCCAACTCTCTACACAGATGTCTATGGACGCAGTGCAATGCCAAACTGTACGCTGTCCTTTGAGATGTACATTCGTGGGTCGGTGGAGAGATTGTGTCTACTAAAAACACGAATCATGCATTACAGTATACAGACACAATTGAAAGTATACCAAAACACTTGGAGATGGAGACCAACTGGCTACCACCCCCTGCCACACATCATTATGTATACACCAGTAGCATTAGTTATAACCTGAGAGTCGCAGTAACTGACATAGACACACACGTCACGAGACGGAGGGAAAAACAGGTCGTTAAGACTGGTGCTACGGAAACCCGTCGTCACCTGGAGTTGATTACCACCCACCACAACCTGAGGGGGCGGAGACAGAAATGTAGTCATGGCAACAGGTAAGCAAACCTTCTTAGCTACTAGAATAAAATCTAACTACTGTATATCACACTCATGCATGACAGTACCACACCGACCACATGAGAAATGGTATAGTGTATTGCAGTGAAAATATAGGGACACTTTGTGAACATTGAAAGTGAATACACTAACGACTAGTATGGGGCAGAACCAAGTAGAACTCCAGGCCGGCTGCGCAATACTAGGTCCCTGACCTTTGACCCCTCTCCGCTGTCTCCCAGACTCAGTCCAGAGTCCATACTGTCGGAGGAGTGTTGGCCTGAGCCGAGGAGTCTGGCGTGGGGGGAAGGAGGGAGGGTGATGGAGGGGAGGAGAGGATGGGAAGTGGTGGGGGTGTTGGCTACACTTGATGGTAGCGAGGTCTGTGCAAGTGGTACTACAGTAAGACGAGAAGAGAGAGAAGGAGGGGGTGTGACTGTACGCATGAAGATACAGTAAATGCTGTATTCTTGACAAAGAGACTCATACACAGTTGAAAAACAATATTGTAAGGGGCAGAACCTAGTGTCCTACATAGGTTTCACTGTACATAATACACAATGGTTCATTAGTAGTAGTGGCCCTTTTGCTTCCCAATGTCACAAACAGTGATTTTCAAAAAAGGAAGTTCCTCCACTGACACTACAAACTGTAACACGAGATGTACCACCAAAACTTGGTATTCAGTCTTGCATGAAAACATGCTTCTAAAGGGCAACATATAACATGGGGCAACTTTGTTACGTGAGATAAAAGTACCTTCAATGTATGGGTATGATGGACTGTGCAGCAAGTCTCAAAGTTGGAGGCAACTGTACTACTGACAGCACACCAATACTTTGAAGTTGCATGAGAATTTTGGAAAATGTTTTGCACTGTTCACGTTGTTATGTATGTTGGCCATAACACCACAACTCAAAAGAGTCCTAGATGATATTATAGTGACATACTCTCGTCAGGTTTGGGAGGGATTTGGATGGTGGAGCTCTGTTTTCGGTATCTCCACCAGAGAAGAACTCCGAGGAACAAGACAGCTGCCACCAGGAGGAGGGAGATAGCTCCAAGGGCTCTGAGCTCTGGGCGTTGTGAGGACGGTTGGACTGGTGTGGAGAGGGAGGGGAGGGAAAAGGGGGAGGAGGGGAGGATAGTGAGGGTAGCAGTTTGGGCCCACTGAGTGATCCCACTGGAGGCAATAGCACACAACACTTCAGCCCCCGAGAGTGCGATGGAGGGACGCAGCCAGGAAGCTGTGAGGTGGTGAACCTTATCAAAGTTTTGACCAGAGGACGAGTTGCGTAAGACCAAACCATCACAACTGCCATTTGTTTTGAGGTTGTTTTGGACGTAGCTGTCAGATTGGGAGAAGCTACGGTTAAAACATTCAGTGAAGTTGGAAGAGGGAGGTTTGAGGAAGATGGCGACAGTAAAGGAAAGTCCTCCACTGCGAGTCGTCTTGACGTCACAGTGAAAGTCTGCCGGCTGGCCCTCTGTTACCGTGACATTACCTGGCAGACTCTTGTTGGGGAACAAGACAGGACCTGCAGTGGAACATTCACCACTGTACTTATCCATAAGTCAGCCTGAAAAACAGCATTATAACGTACTTCCTATGAAGGTGAGAGGCACACACATGGAGAAGGAGTGGTTGGAATTACTCCCTGTCACCACTAGAGAGCCACTGACCGACTGTTGATCCACAAACACCAGTTTATCAGGTCTCACGACAACTTTCTACATTAGGTGAGAAATTCCCAGAGAATACTGTGGTCCTCCATACAGTATACAGTATTAGGTGTTGTGCTCACATGTGAGATGCTGTCACTCAGAGCCATGTGGCTACTGAGAGAGAAGTTAAGGGTCACGGGATAGTGGTCCACCCAGACCATGTCAACACTGAGAGAGATGGGCCGAGCTCCCAGTACATTGAACCTCACCGTGACTGGACCCAAGGTGTGGACAGTGGTGTCAATTTTGCTGCAGTTGCGGTTGACTCCGTCAGTCAGCTGGATGGAAATGGTCCCGCAGTGCCACTTAGTAGGGTTTTCCCATAAGATGTACACTGCGTCTGAACAGAAACCACCCCCCATGACGGGACATAAATGGGAGAATATGCACATGTACGTACCATCTACGGTTACAGTGCGGTTGGCAAACGAGCTCTGGTTCGCCTTCCACAGACACTCGTATTGACCCTCGGCCTCCGCCGTTACAAAAGAAGACCGCGTATCATTCCCAAGTCTTCGTCCATCTCTGTGCACCTCCAGATCCTCACTGACCACGGCGTTACCGTCTTGGCCCGGTACACGGCACGTTATGTTCAGCCCCATGCCCGTGTAGGTCTTGCAAACAGCCCTAGAGCCATGACACTGGTCCACGGCCGCTCGGCCATCGGTGGTGATGTTCTTCCGACATGATGTATTGGTATCGTGCTCGGCCAGTATAGCGCAGTCCACCGAGAGATACCTAGGTGCGTTGTTGCCACATTTCTCGTCGCCGACCACCTCTCCTCTCCACATCACCGCTACTAGCGCCAGCAACAAGTAGCAAAGATGCTTCATCTTGCGCGCTCTGAGCTGTGCGCATGCGGTAATACGTACACCCTAGCTATACGCGCATGCGTTTGATAAGAGCACGTGCACTTCTAGTTAAGGTGTCCGAGTTCGAATCCTTGTCTCAGCGTTTTTTTTTCTTTTTTTCACCTCAGGCGCATCATCCACTGCCATCAGCTCTTTCCTCCTTCACCATAGTCTCTAGTCACATCACAATCATTTTACCTATCCCCGCACCAATTTCACATTTCGTTTTTAAAAAAACATTTGAAAAATCCACACAAAAAGCTATACAAACCAAATCATCAACCAAGGGGTAATAACAATGAGGTAATCAGTAAGGAGTGTCTAGGAGAGAACTGATAAACTGAAACCACTCGAGGACGGAGTAATTGGGAGCCGACGGAACGTGTACTCCATTCACCAGAAACTGTGGGGTGCCAGTCACCGCACGAGACGCAGCATACTTCCAGGCATAGCGGGCTTCTCTGGTCACCACTTCATCAGTGAACCCCTCCATTACCCTGCATCATAACATAACGTGGAATTATTATACTTCATGTACATGGTGAGTGATTGGGCAGAAACACAAACTTGCATTTGTGGCAGTTCATGGATACAGTAATGTTCTGCTCTCACACAATAGCCAAAAGGCATAATGTGCTAACTACTTTACTAGTCGAACAAATTCTTTTGGGCGAGTGAAAAGACAATGGTTGGTACAAAATAGAAGAAAAAAGACAAAGTTTGGAGCGAGATAAGGGAAAAGAATATGGAGGGAAAGTTTAAAGTTTGGCGGAAAAAGAGGAAGATAGGGGAGAGCCAAAACATACAGGATATGGGGAAATTAAACAAGAAGAAGTTTGGAGCGAGATAGGGACCCAAGTACATATAACCACACATACCTACAAACTAGCCTTTTAGAGAGCAAGGTTTGAGGAGAGACTGTTTTCTGTGCACATTGTCAGGATGTTTACACAGTATCAATGTATGTGGGTGTTAGGGAGTGAGTGATTACGAATGCATTATGTAAACCTCCCACCATAATTATTATCTGGGAAGACATTATGTAAACCTCCCACCATATTAGCCACCTCCTGTTGGTATACAACAAGAGACACATATGCCTAATCCTCCAAACTGGTCACTATGGCAATAAATTTCCATGTATGGTGGTTCATAAGGCTCTCCAACATTGGCGGGCAACAAAACTGCTTCAAATGAATCTGATAGGTCGAAATCTCTTACCATATAAGACCAAAATTGCAGGAAGTGAGGTTAACAGGGTAGAGTACAATAATATTCAGAGTGTAGTAACATCATGGTATATAGGGATATCATATTGTTATCCCACACACTTCCTAAATAATGAGGATAGTGATTTTTGCCTTCTACAGAAATGGAACAGTTCAGTGGTAAGACTAAGAAATTAGGAGGAAGAGAAACTTTGGCAAGGAATATCCCTCTAATAACTTCCTAAACCTATACTGCAGGTTCATGCCTCAGTGTGTATGGTGGGTGTGTGACATAAAGCAAGAGGTGGCAGCCAACCTGTTGTAGTCCACAGGCAAGTTTTGACTTAGCGATTCTGCTATCATCTTCTGGACCTGTGGCTCTGTCATGTTCACAGCTCCAGTCAGGAACACTGCACAGTGTCAGGAATCAAGAGGGTTTCGTAATAAATAGCTGCTGCAACTTTGTTGCGTGGAATGAAGTCACAGTGTATCCAACTAGTTGCATTGACTATAATACATATATACCTATACATTGAACTTGCATACGACTTCAAAGTTGGACTGTGCGTGTTGGCCTTAAAAATCGCGTGACAATCAAAGAGTTCCCACTTTACAGTATAATAATAATATACTCACTGTCTTGTTGTTGGAAGATAAGTTCCATCATCTTGACGAACTGACTGGGGTCAGTCTGTCTCACTACCACTGAGGCCTGCTGCATGAAGTAGGCGTTGTGATGGTAACTGAGGAGAGAGGGGCACAACTAGCCATGACTGATGTAGTGCAGACTCAGTCACACAGACAGAGAAATGTCTACATAAGGTAAAGCACTTCCTGTGGCAAAGAGGGTAAGAATAGTGTGCATGGTGTGCGTGCAGTTGATGGCATAGAATCAGAGTTCGATTCTTTCCTGGGTGTTTCTATTATATATTTTCCTTCTTATTCCTTAAATTTGCCACCTGAAAGAGAGAGAGGAGAGAAAAGGGTGCACCCTTACGGGAGGGGGAAAATGTGAATGATTCCTTCTATATCTTTGTCTGAGAACTGACCAAAAACCTAAAGAGGGAGGGGAGGGTTCGAGCAAACAAGAGACACTTCTTCACGTTACCTCTTTTAGAACTGGCCAGTTGGCCTTGGAGTCAACGCAGAGTCTGCCGGGAATCAATGAGAAAATAAACGGTGGGAAGAAAGTGAGAGGCTATATATAGCAAGCCCAGGAGGAACTACTCACAAGTCATAAAAGGCTTCAACGACAATCTTTGGAGAGGACGGCGACTGGTAGATGTAGCCTGCAGGCAGCAAACAGTACAATGCACACGAGAGGAAGGGAAAGGCGCGGGAGCCACGCTTACCAGTAGGTCTGCCGGGGACTGGAGTCTGGGTTACAGCCACAGACAACAGCACAGAGATAACCAGACGAAGCTCCAGCCTCATAACGTCCCTCTGTTCAGCCCTCGCAAAAGTTGCTCTGTTTAGCTAGAGAGACAATTAGAGTGTGTCGTCACGTACGTACGCGCGCGGGGGCTTCAATTGTGCGCATGCGCACCGCACCCCAGCTAGCTAGCTAGCTAGCTGGGACGACGCGGAGGATAAAACGCCGAAGGCCCAGCGAGCTCGCAAAGCAGGCAACTACTTCGTTTTTGATGGTATCTCTCATGGCACGTCGTGAGGGAGTTTCACTACTTGTGGTTTTCCTGGCTGCCGCTGTGTTCGTGAGCTGCGATGCAACGATCTGTGTGCTGTGCACGTGCAGCGGCACCGGCGGAGCGACCAAGTCCGTCTCCTGCACTCACATGAGCATGGATATGTATAGGGTACCGGGCGATGTGCCCTCCACCACCGAGCTACTGTGAGTAGTAAATACATTTGGTAGCGCAGGAGGCCACTATGAATAAAGAAGACTGTAAGTGTTGGAGTTGGCGTCATTTCGAAGCCCGTTGCGAGTTGATGATGCGACGGCTGTAGCCTAGCCCCAGCCGCGCGTCATGAATGCGTAGCTCCCGGAGCTCCCTAATAATGAAATGCTAAGTGCTGGTTGTTTGTGCCATTAGCCACTGGATACACATTTGGCTTGCAACCATCAATTCCTAGAAGTGATATTCATACTGATAATTATTCGCTCTCTTCTGCACAGAGATCTGAGTGGTCATAGCATCAAAAGTATTGAAAGAAACGATTTCTCCAACCTTCCATCTCTGGTCAACCTGTGAGTTAGTATAATGCAAAATTTGTTAATCACTCAATAAGAGAAGGGGTTAGTTGGTTGGAATCATAGAAATACGCACTTTTGGCAGTGCATGGCATCTTGGCATCTTCTAGTGACACTATAATACGGACAGTCTGTAGTGGTTGTCGGTTTGCCTTTGTACTGGGCTGGAGCTATCACCAGTAATGAGAAGGAATGTCAAGAATGAAGGTAAGGCTGCCGATGATGGATTCTCTCCTCACCTCAGGTCACTGGCTGGGAATGAGATCAACTCCGTGGGTCTGTATACATTCTCTGACCTCCTCAACCTCCGCACACTGTGAGTCATCAACTGACTGTCATGAAGTATATAGTAATAGGCGGCGATGGTACTAGTGCATGCTTGTCACCTTGTAGGGGGCATCTTTTAAAAAAGAAAATCTTTTGCAGAGCTATCTTCCACAAATTAATAATATTGACTGGGAACATTTTACTGAACCTTTGCTGGATGTATGTAATGTGCTATTGTGGAGGAGTTGTTTCCAACATATTTTCAAGAGTGTACAGCTTTAGGCTCAGTCCTATAGCTGCACCCAGCAACAATGTCTGTGGGTTCAACGAGTGAATGGAGCACCTCACAATGTCCACACAAACACTATGTAGAGTATAACTGTTTTTCTGCATTTAATCTTCTGTTTTTTAATTCTTACTGACCTTTTGCACCCATTGTTCGTGTTCTTTGTGCTGCATGCTCATTGATTACTACCTGCTGTGTACACTGTTGGTGGTATAATGTTACTACTTATTATACTGGCAGTATACACAACGTGGAAACAGGGAGTCCCCCAATGGACCCACCAACTAACCTTCAAACCTCCTTATAATGGACACTTGATTTGCCCCACACTTCCCCTCTGGTGGTGTGCCCTCATTCACCTACATGGTTGTAGCTGTCATGTCGTGCAGCTAGAGTCTGCAGCTCTGATGTCCTCTGTCTCCCTAACAGTGCTACTCTCTACCACTGTAGGGATATCCATGGCAACCACATTACTTCAGTTGCTAGAGGAGCATTCTCAGGCCTGGCCAAGTTGGAAAAACTGTTAGTAAAGACTATGACATGATGCAACTAAATGTATGGGTCCATGCAGCACACCCCATACACTTAAGACGTATACCTCATGGAACCAAGTTGCGCCATGCACGCATGTTAGCCGTAATACGTCTGTGTCTGTCCAAAGCTGTTTTACACCATTGCAGTCCAACATGCAATTGCCATAATCAGCAATGTGACTTTGATGATCGGCTCTTTAACTGTCTCCCTAGGGATCCATTGTGTTGGACTTACTAATGTTCAAGACATGTTGGTTAGAGGCCAAACCTCTATATCTGCCACACCCCCATGACATTGGATCTGCATGTTTGCTAGTTTGGTCAAGATATTGCCAATGGTGCATGCAATTGAGTGGGCATCGGCATAGCAACCGCCCACCTCTCGTTGCAAGGATCATTGCATCGGTTTTGCGTTAACACATTCCAAATACGAGATCTGCACGTAACATCTGTTCTCTCCCTCCCTCACAGTGATCTCCGTGGTAATGACATCACGCGAGTCTCCAGGGAAACGTTTGCAGGTCTCCCAGCCCTTACTACTCTGTGAGACCACACCCACTAATTTGTTTTTGAATTTTCCAATCTGCAGGAATTTTTAGGTCTTACATATTTCCATGGTTTACACATGCACAGTGTGCCAATGGCACAAACTTCCACACAATGTAGTACACTTATGTAAAATGTGTGGGGGTTCAATGTTGAAACTCCATTGCCGCAGCAACCTCGCTAACAACCCTCTGTATTGTGACTGTGGAGTTGGTTGGATGGTGTCGGCCTCGTCTTTCCCTCCTCTGCACTCCTCATCTTCCTCTCCCCCCACTTGCGCCAGACCCTCCCAGCTCGCTGGTCGCCGTGTCGACAGTTTGTCTCTGGATGAGATAGGCTGTGGTGAGTTAGGTTTTCATACAAACAAAGACACTTACACTTTTTATTATGGTACTGTTTAATAGAACTCCTGTGTATTTTATTGCATTTTTATGTTGGTCGGTTTTACACTGACATGCAACAACAAACAAAGCAATAAGAGGATTCCAACTTGATACCTCTGGTGCACAAATTCATTGTCTTCTTTTATTGTCTGATGAATGTTTTAGCTTCGTGATTTAAAGCTATGAAAAGCATGCTGATTTTCTTATCCCAGTTGACTACACTGCCAAATGGAAGAATTACTTTCCTTTCCTTGGCCACCGCAATCGCTAATGTTCCTTCCTGTTTCATCTCCCTTACAATCCCCCCAGTTGTACCTCAAGTGACAGCAGTTGCGACCACCATCGCTGTGTTCAAAGGAGAGAGGGTTGTTCTGTCGTGTTCTGTTACTGGAGCTTCTGAGTCTGACATCGTGTGGTACTACAATGGACAGGTACCACCTTCCATTCTTTCCCTACCTCCTCCCGCTCCCCACTTTCCTCCCTCTCCCCTCTCTTCCTCCCTCTCCCCTCTTTTCCTCCCGCTCCCCCACTTTCCTCCCTCTCCCCTCTCTCTCTCTCTTCCTCCCGCTCCCCACTTTCCTCCCTCTCCCCTCTCTTCCTCCCTCTCCCCTCTTTTCCTCCCGCTCCCCACTTTCCTCCCTCTCCCCTCTCTTCCTCCCGCTCCCCACTTTCCTCCCTCTCCCCTCTCTTCCTCCCTCTCCCCTCTTTTCCTCCCGCTCTCGTGTACCCATTTTTGGAAGCCATATATACACACAACACATCAATCAGTTAACTACTTAATTAAAACATTCCTCTTGTTGGTGTTACATACAGATGGTAACCGATGGAGACCAGTTGCTAGGCAATGGGTCCCTGTTGATCAGTCAGATGACAGCAGAGGGTGCGGGACAGTACACATGTGTCTCCTCCAACATGGCAGGCAGTGGGAATGCCACCATTTCTGTCACCTACCTCGGTGGGTCCCTCTTTCTCTGTGCTGTCATTTACTGTGTGTCTAGTGTTCATTTCCCCCAAAGACTCCATCTCACATTCTTGTGAACCATGCATAATTGAAGTTGTGTTCCCCCTCTCCTCTAATCAGGAACAGTGAGGCCGAGGGTTAGCATTCCTCCCAGCCACGTACATGCCTTCACGGGAGAGAATGTGGTGCTGCGGTGTGTTGGTGACCAGCGAACCGTCTCCTACCACTGGTACAAGGATGGCCAGCCGCTGGAAACCTCTGACCGTGTTGCCGTGGTAACAGGGGTTGGTCTGAACATTTCCCACGTCACCATGGACGACTCGGGGGTCTACAGCTGTGTTGTCATGGGAATAGAAGGCTCCTCCGAGGCGTCAGCACAGCTGAGTGTGACTGGAGCTCTCATCTCATGTGAAGGTCAGTCCTCGGGGGCATATTAACAGTGCTGTGTCACCTTCCGCAGAGGCGAGTGGTTGTTTGCTGCTAAAGTGCCCATGTATTGGGTTCATGCAAGCTAACTATGTATCTTTAATTAACCAAGGGCCACCGAAAAGTAAACTTGGGATTCTACTTGCCACACAAACGACTTTTTACGTCTTGGCCAATAATTTGTATGTCCCTCCCTCCCCACAGGAGTTATAGATGCCACTGCAGTTGGTAACATCCGCTCAATGGTCATGTTTGCCTTCAACCACTCCTCTATAAACAACGTATCCAGTCCTCACCAGTTGCTACGGCGACTCAAACTTCCCGACGATGCTAGCATCGAGCTCCTGCTTGCCGCGGACGTCTTCCAACAGGCACTGGACGCTGCACGGAGCAGTCACCAAGGAGAGAGTGAGGGCGGGGTACCAGCACTATCAGACTGTGAAATCACACTGTTGGCTGAGCTGTCTGGTTGTCTTGAGCACAGCCCCACCCCCCACTGCTCTGACGTCTGTCACCATAGTCGCTACCGCTCAGTGGACGGGTCGTGTAACAACTGGGCCCAGCCGGCATGGGGTACAGCTGACACTCCGTTCCACAGACTACTGGCTCCGGTGTATGAGGACGGACTGGGCCTGCCTGTGGGGTGGTCTGGGGGAATGCCTAGTGCCAGGACCATCAGCCAGAGGGTCATTAGGTCACACAACGTGGAGCCTGATACCGACGTCACACACATGCTCATGCAGGTCTGTCACCTTACATTATAGCTAAACTGAGGTTTCTTCTTATCTTTCGGTTCCTGAATTGCATGTGTACTCAGAAACTAAAGAAGTAAGGGCAGAAACCCCCAATCTTATGTCTATCATGACCTAAGTTGCACATCTTCACATTTTGGGTATTGTTAGACAACGAGTCTGTGGAGTCTACGCGTATTTCAAGCCCAAGGACCCTTGTGTTGTGGTATTCTAAAGCGAGGACACAATTTAGGCCCATGGATGCACTTGAATCAGCATCCTAACTTACATACGTATATTTAGTCACACTTCATTCATGCTTGCGCAGGTTTTGCGTATAGTGGGCACTTATAGTAAAGGCCCAGAATTCTGCTCAAGTGTGCTCTAGAATCCATTCTCTACTGGTCCTTCTCCTCCAGTTTGGGCAGTTCCTGGACCATGATCTGGACCTGGCTCCTGGCACACCTGCAGACTCCTCCTTCACGTCTGGTGCCATGTGTGACACCGAATGCTCCAACAGCGCCCCCTGTTTCCCTATCGTCATAGAGACCGGTGACCCACGGATTTCTGCCCAGTGCATGCCATTCACCAGGTCGGGGGGGGTGTGTGGCTCCGGGGGGTCATCTCTCCTTGTCGGCTCTGCCGCCTTCTATCGCGAGCAGCTCAATGGGATCACCTCATTCATTGATGGTTCTCAGGTATTCATGACTACCGTGCCCCTTGTGTTGCACTGTAGGGCCAAGTGACAGATTGCGTTACTAAGTAATGTAGTGAGTGAAGAAATCAGTGATGACTGCGATCTAACCACAAAACGTGTTACCAAAACCGGGTGCTTCAACAGATCACTTAGGCGCGAAACAGGTTATACCACGTTGCAAGTCGATGACATGGAGAAGTGCTGTTCTGTTATTTCTTATATGTTTGTTGTAGACTTTTCCATTATGTTACGGAATTGGACCCCAAACGTTTGTTTCCTTCTCTCTCACCCACATAAAGATCTACGGCAGTTCAGAGGAACATGCGGAGAGACTGAGAGATCCTGCCAGACAAGGATGGCTCCTGGAGGGTGTGGCCACATCGTCAGGGAAACCATTCCTGCCTTTTGACACCTTCTCTCTCATTGAATGCAGTACCGGTATGTCTGTCCATCTGCCTTCTTTTATGGATACGTAGTCACCCTTTGATCAGAGGTTGTTACATTCTATTGGGGCCAGCTTGTAAGAATCTCTGCTCGCAATTGCCAAACGGCACTATAGCAATGTACAGATACCAGAACTGTACATGGCGAAACTGTTGGGGTCGTGGTGTTCCCTGCCCACGGAGGAATGGGCCCGGGGATTCCTAAATCCCTTGGTTTTCAGTTGGCAAATAGTCCACTACCATAATTATATATGTGTTGTTTCTGTGGTACAGGCATCCATTCTGGACGCAGTCAGTGCTTCCTAGCTGGTGATGTGAGAGCCAATGAACAGGTATACACCACCACCACCACCACTACCTGATAATCTAGTACACCTCTGGCTGGGTGTATGGCTAACATGTTTACTCTGTTACCTGGTCTCCATGTCGACAGGTTGGCCTGACAGCGATGCACACATTATTCTTCAGGGAACACAACAGAGTGGCCTCCTACCTTAGTCACCTCAACCCTCACTGGAACCAAGAGACCATCTTCCAGGAGTCTCGCAGGTCTGTTCCTCTCACTGTCCTATTCCTACATCCACAACTTGGAGACAGTGGTTTAGCCTCGAATCTCGACCTCTTCTCATTGTCCATTCTGCAGACCCTTTGTCCTATGCATTCCATCTAAGCTTTCTGTTTCTTAGACACTCCATTCCACTTAATCTTATCTGTCACCGTGTAACTTGAGGAAGACTGTAAGGTCTCCCTATATTGGACAATCAACAATATCCTACATATATAGACCACCATTGTGGATCCTAAAGCATGAGCTGCTATAACCTTATGTACCTATGTATGCAGCAGTGGTTGCTAAATTTCACTTAAGTACCAGCATTTCACGTATAGGCCATTACAGTTAGGGTGGCAACATCAGAATCGCGTAGTTCAAATGACAGGGTTCTGTCCCTTTGGTTGCCAATAAGCTGTACCATACCTGATGTGTGCCACACTGTAGCTATTGTCGTAGAGATGATGTCTCATTGAACTCCACAGGGTGGTCATTGCTGAGTGGCAGAACATTGCTTATTCCGAATACCTTCCAACAATTCTTGGGCCCTCCGGACTTGGAGATTACCATGGTTATGACCCCAATGTGAACCCAACAATAGCGAATGCGTTTGCGACGGCGGCGTACAGGTTTGGGCACGGCCAGATCCTGCCGTTCTTCAATCGACTGAACACCAGCTACCAGCCAGAACCATATGGCCCACTGCAACTGAGGCATGCTTTCTTTGCTCCACACCGACTACTGGAGGAGGGAGGGATTGACCCTCTGCTGCGGGGCTTCTTGGCCACTCCGGGGAAGAAGAGAGCTCCTCATTCTGGTCTCAACTCAAACCTGACGGAGGCTCTCTTTGAACAGGTGAGGTACATACATCTCTCTCTCTGGGGACCATAGCAAATTGCGTAGTTTGTTAAAATGTATGGGACCTATTATCATTTCCTTGGCATGCATGTAGTAGCATTACTTATATAAAAGTTAATAAATCTGCAGGCACTAGCATGACATTTTTGGCAAGTGAAGCAAGCAGTTCAATTTTTCTCGCGTGTTTCATGCGTATTTAGAATAACGTAGAACACTGCGGTATGTAATATAATATCCCGTATTCAGATGAAAAGGTGGGCTCACTTCGTGGGCCAACTAGTCTTGACATATCGTATTCTGCAGGCACATAACATTAGTCTTGACATATCGTATTCTGCAGGCACATAACATTAGTCTTGATCTGTTGTCTTCTGCAGGCACATAACATTAGTCTTGACATATCGTATTCTGCAGGCACATAACATTAGTCTTGATCTGTTGTCTTCTGCAGGCACATAACATTAGTCTTGATCTGGCAGCTCTCAACATACAGAGAGGCAGGGACCACGGCCTTCCCTCGTACGTCCAGTGGAGACAGTTCTGCAGTAAGTCCTTCTGCCCCGATCCACAGGATATAGTACCATTGGCCACTAGTTTATGTGGACTGACCTTCATTGAGTCTCTGTCAGTAGTAGTAATCCCAGTGCAGTCCTATTTATGACTGACTAAATCTCATTACTGCAGACCTACAGACTGATGATCCACTAGCTGACATTAGGAATGCAACGGTGAGGATAACTGACTGGTGATTGTTGTCTTATTACTCACCGCATGATGTGTTCCTTCTGGTGTATATACTACTGACTGGTGATTGTTGTCTTATTACTCACCGCATGATGTGTTCCTTCTGGTGTATATACTACTGACTGGTGATTGTTGTCTTATTACTCACCGCATGATGTGTTCCTTCTGGTGTATATACTACTGACTGGTGATTGTTGTCTTATTACTCCCCGCATGATGTGTTCCTTCTGGTGTATATACTACTGACTGGTGATTGTTGTCTTATTACTCACCGCATGATGTGTTCCTTCTGGTGTATATACTACTAACACACAAAGGTCAACTGGGAACTATCCTTCACAGGTGAGAAGGCAGCTGTTGGAAGTGTATGGAGAAGAGGTAGACAAAATAGATCTCTGGGTTGGGGGTCTGCTGGAGTCCGTCGAGACGGGGGCTCAACTTGGACCAACCTTCTCCTGCATCATCTCCAACCAGTTCCAGAGACTCAGAGCTGGAGACAGGTGACTGTATATTCTAGTAGTGATCTGGAGATTTAACACCCAAATACGTCTGAGAGTTGTACATAGCTCAGTGTTCAGAACACTGGACTTTCAGCTGTGACGCCTGAGTTCAGTTCCTGATTCTCTTCACTTTCCTTCAGTGTATGGTAATGTTGTGACACAGGTTCTGGTACGAGAGAGGAGGCCAGTTCACTCCGGACCAACTTGTAACCCTCAAGAGAGCATCTCTCGCAAGGATCATCTGTGACAATGCTGACAACATAACTCAGGTCCCAAGGCAGGCCTTTTCCCTGCAGCCAGTGGCTCAGTTTTCAGCCTGCAGTGACCTCCCTGTGGTCGACCTCAACCTCTGGACTGAATGTGACGGTCAGCCAACTGTCATGTGACTTGTGTAGTATATACTGTTAATATGGACAACAACGGGACAGCAATATTGAAACCCTTCAACACAATATGTACCGTCCCGTAGTGGGACAGTTGGACGTCTATATGTATGTGTATCCCTGCAGATCCTGGCCCCAGAGTCGAGAGGAGGTCGATTATCATGTCGTCAATGGAGGAGGAAGTGAGAGAACTCAGAGCTGCAGTCGCGAGTCTCCAGAACTCTGTACGTTTCTTCCCATAATTCCACAGTCTGGTGTAATGATGTACATGACACTGTGTGGTACTACAATTATAATTATGCCCAAGACTCCAGACTCCAATGAGTATTAACACCCAGTGCTATATAGATATGCAAAGACGGTAAGTAGCTATAAAGTTTAAACTGTTAATATGCACGACAAGCAGATCACTTGTATAGCTACATGTGCAGTAAACGCAATTTGCAGTAAATTTGTGTTATGGTGTTGCACCTGGGTGTTGCAGGTCTTGACATGTGTGATGAATGGAGAGAGGTATGTTAACATGGAGGAATGGGACATGGGGCCGTGCACCCACTGCTCCTGTCAGGTGAGACCTTACTGTGATTATGGACTTAGTACTCTCTGTGGGTCATTCCATAGAATGGTGCAGTGGCATGCAGTGAGAGGTCCTGCTGATCATCCACATGGAGGGACTTTCATCATATATACTTGTGCTGTTCTCTATCATTCTCATATTATTTTTACACTATGCAAACCAGAGACCAGTAGCATAGAACTGACGTGCTTGCTTTAGAGCGAGGTGATATCAAAGCTGCACTAAGCCTACTATTGTTTTAGGAAGAGAATGAGGGATCGTAGCATAAGTTCTTTCATATCAGATCGTGTCATTTACTGTTATTAACGTTCAGTACGTCTTCACTGCTATAATATAACAACCACCAAGACAGTGAGACTCCACATAT
>CASHTH010004418.1:0-64672 GCA_030341885.1 Geodia barretti
GTCTCCAGGACATGGAGTTGATCTACCTAACCGACACAGGTGGCCAGCAACCGTTCTGGGACCTCATCCCGATATTCGCATCTGACACGTCAGCCACCCTCTTTGTCCTCCGGCTCTGTGAGAAGCTTGACGAGCACCCACGCAACGACCTCTACCAGAGAGGGAAACAGGTTGGTCCCAGCCAGCGAGCCACACTCACTACTGCCGAAGCCTTCAAGACTATGCTTCGAGGCCTGCACGAAGGGGAAGGAAAGTCCTCCAAGATCATTGCCGTCGGAACGCACAGGGATTTAGCCGATGATTGCGAAGAGACACTGGAAGAAAAGAACAAGAAGTTTGCTGCAATAGCGTCGCCTCACTTTGAGAAAGATGTCGTTTTCAGAAATGATGGCATGCAGGAGATAGTTTTCCCGGTCAACACAAAAGCTCCAGACGAAGACGACGAGAAAGAGGCACGTAAAATCAGAGCCAGCATTGAACAGGGAGCCACGCAACACAAGATTCCGATATGGTGGTTCATCCTCCAGATGATCCTGGAAGCACTAGCTCACAAGCTCGGGAGAGACGTTCTGAGCAAAGACGAGTGCGTCCACATTTCAGACACGCTGGGGTTCGTGGAGGGAGAACTGGATGCTGCACTGGCCTTCTTTGACAAGCTCAACATTTTCCTCTACAAGAAGAACGTTCTTCCCAGAGTCGTGTTCACCAATCCGCAAGTCCCCGTGGACAAACTCTCAAGGCTCGTGGAGAAGCAGTACCACCTGAAAGCTGCAGAGGCCGATCCGACAAAAGCTGCTTGTGTGGCAATGAGCGGTCAGTGGAAAAACTTCCGCGACTGTGGAATCCTCGCTCTCGAATGTCTTAATGAATTCAAGGACCACTACGTCGATGGGATTTTTACACCTGCAGATTTTCTTACATTGCTCCAAAACCTCTTTGTCGTCTCCAAATTGTCCGTGAATGAGTACTTCTTTCCGGCGATTCTCAGCATGACCACTGAAACCAAGATTAAAGCGTGCCTCATGTCATCCAGAACCACCAAGATAGCTCCTCTGGTGGTGGAGTTCCCCACCGGCTGGGCTCCTCCCGGTGTCTACTGCTGCAGTGTGTGCCACCTTCAGTCCCACTCTGGCTGGAAAGTGGTGAAGAAACCGCCCATCAAGCCACGCAGCAGGAGTTCAAACGCATCACCCGCACAGCACCACTCAATTTCTCGCAACTGTATTGAATTCACCGAAGTTGGCAGGCCTGGTTCAGTGACACTCGTCGATAACTTTTCTTCGTTTGCAGTGTGTGTTAACATAGACACCAGCAAGATGGAGCGAGAGGATTTAGCTCAGCATTGCCAGGCCATCAAGACCGAGATCTTTGCTGCAGTCAAGGCAGCCCTGGAGAATACCCACCACAAAGACACCCACCCAACTTCTGCTTTCCTCTGTCCCAGACAGGACGCCTCTTGCAGCACTGAACTGCACGTTGCACACCTATCCAGTAATGGGAAGCAGTGGATATGCTCTGCCAACAGTGGAGTATTCGACTATCTCACTCCTGACCAGACATTGTGGCTCAGTGGAACTGATGAGTACTTACGTCATGCACAGTGGAACCCCAAGCTATGGGGCCAAAGATTTTCCCCTTGTATAATTATAGAGAGGTCGTCCCATTATACACTAAAGTATTAGCTTGAGGTTGAAACATCTGTCCTTTGTAAAGGGTCACCCCAATCTAGGAAGGGTCCTTATCGGAGGTTCCACTGTAGTATAGTGCATGAGCTTTACATATAATTGTGATAGAATTCTCCTTCTTTTCTCTTGGAAGCTGTTGCTCTTTCAAAGACATCACTTCCCAAACTCAGTGACCTGGCAAATCGCGTCGCAGCAATAATTCCCCCACAAGTGGAAAGAAGTAGCTTTTCAACTGGAGATCAGCATGGGCGACAGGAAAGCCATCGAGAGGGACGAAGTCAAATCCTTTGATCGATTCATGGCCGTCCTCGAACAGTGGAAGCAATCGGCCAGTCTGCCATACACCTGGGAGAGCATTGTCACTGTCTTGAAGTCAGCATCTGTCGATGAGCCAATATTGGCAGCGGAGCTGGCGAAAGACTTTTGCTAGATTCATTTTTTATGTTTGTGCATTTTGTGCTTTTTTAATCACTTGTAAAGAAGCTGTACACAAGTACAGCACCAAAGTGTGCCACTGCACCGAGGAGATTCACAGGTATACAGAGCACTGTATATCCAGGAGCATGAGTAAAAGGGATTGTGCGTAGACATTATGAAGTTTGCAAATGATCACCAGATTCAAAGGGTTGTTAGGATTATGCGCAAAGTTACTGTATCGAAAGTGGTAAAATGTGAACCTAAAGTCCGTTCGCGTTCACCTTGCCGCCGCCCTAGTAAAACCTGCTCGCAGCACGCCGCGCGTCTTTCAAAGTTAGTATATACAAGGAGCATATCCGGGTGCCTGTGTTGATAATTGCGCACTTTGTTGCGAGCGGAATGGCCATACTTTCCTTATGACATACAGCTAACTTCGCAAGCATGCGTCAGGTGCAAACATAGGCTGCATTATTACATAGAACCTACGCGCTACTGCAAATGCATTGCGCGTTGAAACTCCAGAATCGAACGTAGTATATCGGAGTTACAGCTGATTTCCTACCGGCAAGGTGAACGCGAACGGACTTTAATTTCGAGCAAAAAGGAATGTGTTTTGAATTGCAAGGCAGAGCCATGCGTTCTCGAGGAATAGGAAAATTAATATGCCGTTGAGTAAAAGTATGTTGTAGACATTGATGACTGAGTTTGGTTGCAGGGCTCAACAACCTTGATAATACACAACATAAACAGTTGTCGGAGTACCATCAGACAGGGAAGAAAGCATTATTTTGTCATCTCTATACTTGTCTTGATGTCATTCAGTGACTGTCTGCCTTGGGTCAACAGCAATCTGACAGTCCCCTGGTGGTAAAAAAAACACTGTGTTGTACATTAATAGCACTGTTGGGTCGTTGATGGTGTCCGATTATACTCTCCATCCAAGGACCAATACTGTACAGTAGTCAACACGAACAGACAGGAATTATCACTGCTTGATACTCTAGTATATATAATGCAGCATGTTGTGGACACACATAGAAACTCCGAACACAGCAGTTTCAGAGAAAACCCCACATATTTTTCGACCTATGTATACCTGATGACGCTGAATACGTTGTATTGTTTGCGGAGCGATTGATGGCTCACTCGTGAAGTGAGATGTGGAACAGACTGACTGACTGACTGACAGACAGACAGACACACACACACAACAACTAGCCGTAACCCTCGCTGCGCATGCGCCGAGGGTAAAAATTGACCCCCAATCTCTGCTGATGAACCAGAGAAGAAAGCTAATCACCTCATCTGTAGTGTGTCTCCACTTGTCAAACTCTCCTCTCACCCACCTCCTCATCTCCTCCCTCTCCCTGGCCCCGCCCGCATCACGACTCACACGCAGAAACTGGCGGTAGAGGCACAGGGCCTCTCGACGTAGAATGAACTGCGAACATAAACCGTGTAAAATCCGCCTGAGACCTGCTATCACTTTTTGCCTAGGCTAAGAATCTTGCAAACACACAAGAGTAACAAACTTAGCTTTTGTATTATGCATGTTACCTACCTGCCTCAGAGACAAGAAACTCGAAGAGGTTGCAGTTGGGCCCATTTAAGTTTCAAAATTACTGCGATAGTTTCGTTGATTTGGAACAGTTTCCTTGGCAACGACGTCGTAAATAACTTTTTTGGTGGTGCGCGCTCCGTGTGTGCTTGCTGCTGCAGGTGGTGTGTGCTTCTGCTCGTCAAGGTGTAAGTACGAACGGCTCTAAAATGGCCGCCGTAGAGGCTGAAGGCTTCACTATCAAGGCTGGCATGAAAAATTCTAAGGTAAAACACGTTGACACTAGCTAAACTACACCGGGAAAATGGCTTACACTGTATGAAAGGCTACTACTTTATGGTAAAAGTAATGAGGAATCCCAGGTTTTTCGCTTGAATCCTATGCTCCAAATGACGTTTAATTTGTGTATAGTTTAGGATACTGTCCAATATGTAACAAACTGTTGAAGAGTGAACTATAAAGGTTGCATGTTCCTACACAATATCTGTAGTTATGGCTAATGATTGAGTCAAGAGCATGACTATCCCCTACCACGCAGGTGAAGAGCCCACCAAAGGCTGGGGCCTTCAAGGAGAGACCTGCCAAGCCCACCTCATTCAGAAAGTTCTATGATCGTGGGGACTTCCCCATTGCACTGGAGCATGACACAAAGGGCAACAAGATTGCATGGAAGGTTAGTATATAGAGCTATGATATAATCCTGTCTGCATGTGTATTACATGACACATGAAGAGAGTAATTTCACCATGCAACGGAATCTCTTGCGTTGTAAACAGCAAAACTTCTGCCATGTTTCGAAAGTAGCTGGACACCATTGTACTGAAAATCTTAGACAAAAGCTGTGTTTTCTCTTCTCCTCTGGTGGTCATTGCCATTTGAAATTGGGGCCTACACTCTCTTATTACGGTCTCTGTAAACCAATAGATATCTCCTTCAGACTGTCATTGTGCAGTGGATTGTATGGAGCCAACTGTCAGTCCCTCCAACTATTGTAAACTTCAAAGTCACCCATCTGCATAACTTTTCCGTATTATTTCCATTTACTGTGGTACTTTACATGCAATTTGAAGCACTTGTCTCCTCTGTATTGCTAGATTCTCACCTGCATACAGTAGCTAGAGTATACAAATTTAAAACACCCAGAACTGTTGAGTTATTATATGATAGGTTCCTCATGTAAGCCATTCCATATTTCTATTCCTAGTGGAAATGTATATACCACCACCATTACCTGTTACACTGCTCTATGTACATGTGTATAGGTGGAGATAGAGAAGCTGGACTACCATCACTACTTACCCCTGTTCTTTGATGGAATGTGTGAGACCACTCATCCCTACGAGTTCTTTGCCAGGCAGGGGGTCCACGACATGCTGGAGCACGGTGGCTCCAAGATACTGCCTGTCATTCCCCAGCTCATCATCCCCATCAAGAGTGAGTCCTGCCAGACTCCTTACAGTCTATTGGTCAATACATTAGTCTCACAATACTGTTCCTTCCTTTGTTTTTTCATATCGGTATATATTATATATATAGTACACATTGATAGTGAGAACCTTGGGAAAGGACGATCTCCCTTTTATGGAGGTTTTGCTGTAGTCTCTGCTCCCTACTTGTCCTCTTTCACAATGTACTCTTACTACTCCCATTTCCAAACAATCTTTCAGTGCTGCAAAGCACGAATTGTTTAGGTTTTACGCATTGTCCGGTTCACTGGCTATTTATATACAGCCGTAAATTTCACTGTAAAAGCCAATGTAATACGACAGTACAATGTACGCGTATCCTGGCAAGTCTCCACTTCTCTCATTGCCCACCCTGCAGATGCCCTCCACACCAGGAACCCCCGAGTCATCTGCACCACACTGAAGGTCCTCCAGCATCTGGTGGTGTCGGCTGAGATGGTGGGAGAGGCCATGGTCCCCTACTACCGACAGATCCTTCCCATCCTCAACATCTACAAGAACAAGAACCGTGAGTTGCACCTCTAGTGGCTGCGATGCGAGACCATAATTATGCTGAAAGTGACTAAAGGAGTAAATTTGTGAAAACTAATGAAAGTACTGATAATTGTAGGGGCCCCTGACTAAGATCAAGTGTTACGTTAGGTGTTGAAACTATTATGGTAGCTCTGCAGTGAATATACACATCAAATGCATATTGTTTACCAAAGTGAGCCAACATAATATAGTCATCTGAATGCATGATATCATATCTGACGATAAGGGCACTGTCACACATACTGTAATGTGTAATTCTACAACTACAACATTGTGTCTTCCATTTGTGCACAGTGAACATTGGGGATGGGATAGACTACAGCCAGCAGCAGGGAAGAGGGTAGAGAACATTGGACGAGACTCATTCAGAGGGGACATCTGGAGCGCATTATGACACAGCACGGTGTGGAGATGATCTGCCTCATCAACATCAAATACATGGTCCCACATACGAGTCCTGTCGTATCCTGAAATGACACACCGAGCTGTTGTGTTTTCAGCACTGAGAGAGAGCAAACTTTAAAATCCATACACACAATCATTCAATTATATGCATACATACACACGAACACAGGAAACACAACATACCGTCATAATATGGTGTTCGTTTGTAATGTGAAGGGATCGGAATTCTTTGCTCACTGCACTTGCAGTGTTGTACGCATGCGCCGTGCGCTTGAGTGCATAGAGAGCGCTTATAGTCAGCAGCGCACAAGGCATGAGCGGGAGTCGTACAAACGCACCGAGTAACCTTAGGCGGTGAGGAGAGGACCAAGGTCCAGCGGCGCTCCCGTGATTGGGGTCAGAGCGTCGCCCTGCAGTTAAAAAGAGACAAAGAACGCGTCGAGAGGAAGGTGAGAACTAAGAATAGGGCGAGAGGAGAACGACGCTAGAGTGCAAGACTCCTGCTCTCCCGGAGTCCCTGGAATAGGCGCCTAGTACATTGCCTCTTCTTCTCGGGAGTCGTCGTCCTTCTCGTCTGGGTCCTTTGGTGGGTGTTTGTCGAGTTGAGGTTACAGTTTGTACTGGTGCTCTACGGTTGTTCGACGGTCTCCCCAGGCCAGGTGAGATCACGAGCCCTGTCTGCAGTCGAGGAGGTCATCAAAGAGTCACCACACTACGTCGTGGACAGGAGACGGAAAAGGTGCGTTTTACTCTAAATCGAGCGCACCGCTTACCGTGATCTACCCGCTTGTCGCTCTGCTGCCGACATTGCCGCCTGTGTGATTGATAGTTTCTGTTGTTCAGAGTCTTATATTGCACACTAATACCCTTCTCTAGACTTGTCCAATGCTGCTTCGTGTGTTCTGCAGCATGGGGCGTCATCACAGGTATGTACATAGGCATTGCTATGCCGTCTTCATATTATTGTTAAAAAGTACACTGCACAACTTATCTACATGATTTTCCCCACATCCAAAATTTTCAGAGTTGCATAAAATAGGTGTTTTTTAATTAAGGCTGACTTTGTATCTCTCTGTATTGTTTACCCGTGTCTAGATTGGATGAGTTCAACAGAAACAGTGTTCCTTCCAATGAGCTGCAGATATACACTTGGTGAGTATCAGCCAAGTGTCGTGTAGCTATAGTGAAGAAAATTGTTCTCCTTTTGGCTCTCCTATATTGTTGCTGGATGGACTGTTTAGGAATTCTTAGGTGCTTCCCTTTATAGGATGTGTTATATCCACCCAGCTTTAATTGCATTGTTGACAATGAATTAGGTATGTGGGTGTGTATGACCAGTCACGTAGCTCTGCCATTGCTCTTGGTCACACACTGGATGTTCTGTATGCTGGATATCTCCGTACCTGCCCTCTTATTACACTACATTCGCCTGTGTTATCACTGTATTGTAGCTTCATTGGTTGGGCTACTAAGAGATGTATGTATATACATATTAGGCAGAAGATGTTAAATTTTATCAAGGCAGAGTGAGTGAAATATTCAAGATTGTGATTCCCAGACATTAACCAGTCTTGGTTTAGCCACCTCGCAGTGCCAACCATAGGAACTCTGTTGTGGTGTATGATGTATATACCGTATATGTATGTATAGTGGTATACACCTTTGAATGGCTGCAAAATTGTCTCCATGATTGTCATCAATTTTTTTTGCATTCTAAAATTTCCGCTTATGTACGTCTCTTGTTGTGCAGGTTGGACTGCACTCTGCGAGAGCTGATGACACTCATCAGAGAGGTGAACCCAGACACAAGGGCCAAGGGTACCATGTTCCAGTTCTCCACCGTGTACCCTGACCCCCGCCGGGGAGGCTTCCGGATGAAGGATCTTGGCCAGACCTGCTCGGGGACGAGGGGGACAGACGACAACATTACCCTCCATTCCAGAAAGTTTCAAATCGGGACTATGTAGACGTGGCTATATCTCTTAGGCCACCCAGAGGTCGACTCTACTAGCGTAGTGTGACCTGGTGTTCAATGATACACCTGTTATTATGCTTTCTTCGAATGATGTTCTTTTCATGGTAACACTTGTCAATTGAATACAGAGGAACCCCTCTCTAATGACACCCAGAGGTGATCTACTAAGGACAGTTTTGTAGCATGCTAATACAACAATTAGATATAACAATGCGAAGGACATCCGTTGTGTATATATACTCTCAGTGTGCAGATGGGCGTTTAATGTAAGCGCTGGTTGCTTATTTCCGACGACAACAACCGGTGGTCGTCGTAGTGTGGTATCTAGAGGGGGAAGAAGAAGACGAGGTTGGTTTCTCCACCACATTCGCTGGTCTTCTTACCCCTGCCGCTCTGATCTTTCCCCCAGCTCTCCTGCCCACTCTGGTCCCGTTTGCGTTTTTTTTTTTCCTGGTTTACTTTCTTTATTACCTTTCACCATACTGCCCATGACCGCCCGCATTTCTATTTCAATCTACACTAGTTAGGAATTTCTTCCCCCATCAATCTTGCTCCGGCTTTTTTTGTTTTATTTTTGGCCATTTTTCTCGCTATCTAGCCTTTTTCACACATGTTCACTCGCCCCCCCGTCCAGTTGCCTTTTACATACAGTTTATCTTGACCTCATCTCGCTCCACCCATCAATCTCCAACCTGATCTTTTACCATCTTTCTCCTGGCTCTCACTTGTCTCTTGACCTGCACTTGTTAGTCCTCCCCTCTTACTTCCTTCTTCGTTAGCTCCCTTTTGTTCCCGTTTCACTTCACCACTACGCTGTCCCCCTCCATGCCATCACAGCTTTGCGTTGCCCCTGCGTTCCACCTCAGGCCTTACCGTTTAGAACACCGCTTTGTGTACTCGACATAGACTTCCCGGTCCTCTACCTCTTTTTGTCTTTCCTCCTTGTGCCTCTGCTGGATCTCAGTTCGGTCCCCACTACCTCTCTGTGTTCCGCCCCATTGTCCTCCTCAACTGATCTCTTATCTTCAGCCCCTCCCTTCTCCCATCCCGTACTTCTCATTCCTTTGATATCTCCCTTCGGTCTCAATTTTTCAACCCCGACTTCACTTCCCCAGTATTCCTTTCCCGTGTCCCAGCCACCCATGTCGGTCAGCTCTACCCCTTCTCCCTGCCCAACACCTACTGATCTCCCAACTCCCCCTACATATTATGATTTCATCGGCTTCTCTTCGTATATATTCTAGCTCCGTTCTCTTGTTGTCTCTGGCCTCAGCAATCATTTCTAGTCTTACTTTCCCTTTTTTTTCCGTCTGTTTGCTACTCCGTTTCACCCTAGTTTTTCGACTCTTACCACTCTCTGTTCGTTTCCTCTACTTCTCCTGAGCCGTTTTCTCCCCTTCTTCCGATATATCCCCCACCACTTCACCATCCCTCTTACTACACTCCTAGTCCTCCACCTTCCCGGATCAGCTTCCTTAGTCTGTCTGATGACCCTTATTCTCCCTCTCTCCTTCTTCCCTCTCGGCCCCCTCTCATTCCGCGTTTTTGTTGGCTCTTCGGGGCACCTCACCCGGTCCCGTATTTTGCAATGTGCTATCTTCATCCTCCTCCCGTTTCTCTCCTTGAATCTCTCTCTCTGTTCTGCTGTCTGGGGGCCGCGTTGGCGCCCCTTGATTTCATGGGACCTTTGGCGCCTGGGCCCGTAATTCCAGTCTTTCTATTTGGTATACGGGGCGTTTTCTTTGCATGGGATTGTTAGATGGATCGAGATAACATTATAAATACCATAGTAAGACACTTCTAACGAAGAATGCTGTGGGGTTCTTTGGGCCGATAGCCGAGCGATAATCAAGAAGGTTACATCGAGAAAAGAAGCGTAAACCCACGTCGAAAAAGCCATCTGCACACTGAAGTATATATAAACAACGGATGTCTTAGCATTGTTATATCTAATGTTGTATAGCTGCTACAAAACTGTCCTTAGTCAGATCACCTCGCGGGTGTCATTGAGAGAGGGTTCCTCTGTATTCAATGGCACAGTGTACCATGAAAAGCAACATCATCGAAGAAAGAAAGAAGCATATAAGCAGGTGTATCATGAACACCAGGTCACACTACGCTTGTAGAGTCGACCTCTGGGTGGCCTAGAGAGTATAGCCACGTCTACATAGCTCCACGACTTTGAAACTTTGCTGCTGGAATGGAGGGTAATGTTGTCGTATGTCCCTCCTCCCCCAGCAAGTCTGCCCGGCCAGAGATCCTCATCCGGAGGAAGCTCCCCGGCGGTGGGTCAGGGTACACGGTGGATGGAGAACGGAACATGGTACCTGGCCTTGTGTCTGGGGTCACCCTCTCTGATGAGTGTCATCATCTCTCGCAGAGTGCAGTCCAACCTGCACAACAAGCGACGTACATAAGCGGAAACTTTAGAATGCCCATTGATGACACATCATGGAGACATTTGCAGCCATTCAAAGTGTGTATACACGTAGACATACATATACGTATAATACATCATACCCACACAGAGTTCCTATGGTGGCACTGCGCGGTGGCTAAACCGAAGAACTGGTTAATGTCTGGGAATCACAATCTTGACACTTTCACTCACTCGGCTTGATAAATTAACATCTTCTGCCTAAGTTGTATACATACATCTCTAGTAGCCCAACCAATGAAGCTACAATACAGTGAGAACACAGCGAATGTAGTGATACTAGGTACGGATGCAAAACCATCGGCGAAATGCGCACCGCGGTACCGCTAATCTGATGGGCTGGGCTGCTATTAGTATGCGTTACTCGTGGTCTCCAACTAGTAGCTCGCCCAGGTACGGAGCATCCAGCATACAGAACATCCAGTGTGTGACCAAGAGCAATGGCAGAGCAATGGCAGAGCTACGTGACTGGTCATACACACACCACATACCTAATTCATTGTCAACATGCAATTAAGCTGGGTGCGATATCTAACACATCTATAAGGGAGCACCTAAGAATTCACTAAACAGCCATCCAGCACAATAGAGAGCGCAAAAAAGTAGAACATCTTCTGCACTATAGCTACACGACACTGGCTGATACTACACCAAGTGTATATCTGCAGCTCATTGGAAGGAACACTGTTTCTGTTGAACTCATCCAATCTAGACACAGGTAAAAACAATACAGAGAGATACAAAGTCAGCCTTGATTAAAAAACACCTATGTTATGCAACTCTGAAAATTGTGTATGTGGAGAAAATCATGTAGATAAGTTGTGCAGTGTACTTTTTAACAATAATATGAAGACGGCATAGCAATGCCTATGTACATACCTGTGATGACGCCCCATGCTGCAGAACACACGAAGCAGCATTGGACAAGTCTAGAGAAGGGTATTAGTGTGCAATATAAGACTCTGAACAAACAGAAACTATCAATCACACAGGCACAATGTCGGCAGCAGAGCGACAGCGGTAGATCACGGTAACGGTGCGCTCTGATTAGAGTAAACGCACCTTTTCCCTGTCCACGACGTATTGTGGTGACTCTTTGATGACCTCCTCGACTGCAGACATGGGCTTCGTGATCTCCCTCCTGGCCTGGGGAGACCTCGAACGAGGCCTCTCTTCCCTCACTCTACCTTTCTCCATCCTCTCTCGACCTTCTGCACGAGTTGAGCTAGCTGACACCTTGTTACTATAAGCGCTCTGTACACAAACTCACCTTGTGCGCGCTTAATATAAGCGCTCTCTATGCACCAAGCGCACGGCGCATGCGTACAACACGAGGCGTACAAAGATCGATCACTTCACATTACACCATATGACAGGAAGGTTGTGTTTCTGTGTTCGTGTGTATGGTTAGTGTGAAATGAGTGAATGAGTGGGTGGATGTTGAAAGTTTTGCTCTCTCAGTGCTGAAAAACCAACAGCTCGGTGTGTCATTTCAGGAGACAGGACTCGTAGGTGGGGACCATGTATTTGATGTTGATGAAGGCATCATCTCCACCGTGCTGTTCAAATGCCTCCAGAGTCTCCTGAATGAGGTCTCCAATGTTCTCTCTCTTCTGCTGGCTGTAGTCTATCCCATCCCCAATGTTCACTGTGCACAAATGGAAGACACAATGTTCGTAGTTGTAGAATTACGCATTACAGTATGTGTGACAGTGCCCTTATCATCAGATATGATATCATGCATTCAGATGACTATATTATGTTGGCTCGCTTTGGTAAACAATATGCATTTGATGTGTATATTCACTGCAGAGCTACCATAATAGTTTCAACACCTAACGTAACACTTGATCTTAGTCAGGGCCCTACAATTATCAGTACTTTCACAAATTTACTCCTTTAGTCACTTTCAGCATAATTATGGTCTCGCATCGCAGCCACTAGAGTGACAACTACAGGTCTTGTTCTGTAGATGTTGAGGATGGGAAGATCTGTCGGTAGTAGGGGACCATGGCCTCTCCACCATCTCAGCGACACCACCAGATGCTGGAGGACCTTCAGTGTGGTGCAGATGACTCGGGGTCTGGTGTGGAGGGCATCTGCAGGGTGGGCAATGAGAGAAGTGGAGACCGACAGGATACGCGTACATTGTGCGTCGTATTACATTGGCTTTTACAGTGAAATTTACGGCTAGTATATAAATAGCCAGTGAACTGGACAAATGCGTAAACTAAACAATCGTGCTTTGCAGCACTGAAGATTGTTGGAAATGGGAGAGTAAGTAGTAAGAGACATTGTGAAAGAGACAAGTTAGGGAGCAGAGACGAGCAGCACACCTCCGTGAAAAGGGAGATCGTCCTTTCCACGGTTCTCACTATCATGTGCTTACTATATATATATATATATATACCGATATGAAAAACAAAGGAAGGAACAGTCAGTATTGTGCGACTAAGTGTATATTGACCATAGCCTGTAAGGAGTCTGGCGAGGACTCACGCTGATGGGATCGATGAGCTGGGGAATGACGGCAGCTATCTTGGAGCCACCGTGCTCCAGCATGTCGTGGACCCCATGCCTGGCAAAGAACCGTGGGGAGACGTGGTCTCACACATTCCATCAAAGAACAGGGGTAAGTAGTGATGGTAGTCCAGCTCCCTCTATATCTTTTCCACATGTACACTAGAGCAGTGTAGAGCAGTAATAGGTGGTTGGTGTGATACACTTCTAGCAAGAGAAATAGGAATGAGTCACATGAGGAACCTATGCATTAATAACTCAACAGTTCTGGGTGTTTTAAATTGTATACTCTAGCTACTGTCTGACGGTGAGAATCGAGCAATACAGAGGAGACAAGTGCTTCAAATTGCATGCTAAAGTACACAGTAAATGGAAAGAATACGGAAAGTATGCAGATGGGTGACTTTGAAGTTTACCATAGTTGGAGGGACTGACAGTGGCTCCATACACCACTGCACTAATGACAGTCTGAAGGAGATATCTATTGGTGTACAGAGACCGTAATAAGAGAGTGTGTAAGACCCATTTCAAATGGCAATGATCCACCAGAGGAGAAGAGACAAACACAGCTTGTGTCTAAGATTTCAGCACAATGGTTTGTCCGAGCTACTTTCGGAACACATGGCAAGTAGTTTGCTGTTACAGCCGCAAGAGATTCCGTTGCATGGTTGAAATACTCTCTCAGTGTCATGTAATACACATGCAGACAGGATTATATCATAGCTCTATATACTAAGCTTCCATGCAATCCTGTTGCCCTTATGTGGTCATGCTCCAGTGCAATGGGAAGTCCCCACGATCATAGAACTTCTGAATGAGGTGGGCTTGGCAGGTCTCTCCTTGAAGGCCCCAGCCTTTGGTAGGGCTCTTTTACCTGCGTGGTAGGATAGTCATCCTCCTGACTACAATCATTAGCCATAACTACAGATATTGTGTAGGAACATGCAACCTTATAGTTCACTCTTCAACAGTTTGTTAATATGGACAGTATCCTAAACTAACACAAATTAACGTCATTTGGAGCATAGATTTCAAGCGAAAAACCTGGGATTCCTCATTACTTTTACCATAAAGTAGTAGCTTTCATACAGTGTAAGCTCATTTTCCCGGTGTAGTTAGCTAGTGTTCAAAGTGTTTACCTAGATTTTCATGCAGCCTGATAGTGAAGCCTTCAGCCTCTACGGCGGCCATTTTAGAGCCGTTCGTACTACACCTTGACGAGCAGAAGCACACACCACCTGCAGCAGCAAGCACAACGGAGCGCGCACCACCAAAAAAAGTATTTACGACGTCGTTGCCAAGGAAACTGTTCCAAATCAACGAAACTATCGCAGTAATTTTGAAACTTAAATGGGCCCAACTGCAACCTCTTCGAGTTTCTTGTCTCTGCGGCAGGTAGGTAACATGCATATACAAAAGCTAAGTTGTTACTCTTGTGTTTGCAAGATTCTAGCCTAGGCAAAAAGTGATAGCAGTTCTCAGGCGGATTTTACACGTTTTTGTTCGTAGTTCATTCTACGTCGAGAGGCCTGTGCCTCTACCGCCAGTTTCTGCGTGTGAGTCGTGATGCGGGCGGGGCCAGGGAGAGGGAGGAGATGAGGAGGTGGGTGAGAGGAGAGTTTGACAAGTGGAGACACACTACAGATGAGGTGATTAGCTTCTCTTGGTTCATCAGCAGAGATTGGTGGTCAATTTTTACCTCGGCGCATGCGCAGCGAGGGTTACGGCTAGTTTGTGTGTGTGTGTGTCTGTCTGTCGCTGTCAGTCAGTCAGTCTGTCCACATCTCACTCACGAGTGGGCCATCAATCGCTCCGCAAACAATACAACGTATCAGCGTCATCAGGTACGAAAATATGTGGGGTTTTCTCTGAAACTGCTGTGTTCGGAGTTTCTATGTGTGTCCACAACATGCTGCATTATATATACTAGAGTATCAAGCAGTGATAATTCCTGTCTGTTCGTGTTGACTACTGTACAGTATGGTCCTTGGATGGAGAGTATAATCGGACACCATCACGCCCCAACAGTGCTATTAATGTCAAACACTGTTTTTTTACCACCAGGGGACTGTCAGATTGCTGTTGACCCAAGGCAGACAGTCACTGAAGGACATCAAGACAGTATAGACGCATGCACCAAAAACAAAAACATATGCTCTCCACTGTCTGATGGTAACCCTACTCCGACACACAATGTTATATGTGTGCTGTATATCAGGGTTGTGGGCCCTGCAACCAACTCAGTCATCAATGTCTACAACATACTTTTACTCAACGGCATATATTATTTCCTATTCCTCGCGAACGCATGCCTCTGCCTTGCAATTCAAACACATTCCTTTTTGCTCTGAAATTAAAGTCGCTGGTCGCGTTCACTTGCCGGTAGGGGTAGAAATCAGCTGTAACTCGCTATACTACACGTTCGCTTCTGAGTTTCACAAGCGCACTGCCTTTGCAGAGTAGTAGCGCGTAGGTTCTATGTATGATGCAGCCTATGTTTGCACCTGACGCATGCTTGCGAAGTTAGTCTGTATGTCATAGGCAAGTATGGCCATCCGCTCGCAAGCACAACGTGCGCAATTATCAACACACGCACCCGGATATGCTCCTTGTATATACTACTTTGAAAGACGCGTGCGTGCTGCGGAGCGGGTTTACTAGGAACTAGCGCGCGGCGCCAAGCGTGAACACGGCGAACGACTTTAGGGTTCACATTTACACTTCGATACAGTTTCAACTTTGCGCATAGAATCCTAACACCTTTGAATCTGGTGATCATTTGCAACCTTCATAATGTCTACGCACCATCCCTTTTACTCATGCGCCGTGATCTACAGTGCTCTGTATACTGTGCAATCTCCTCGGTGCAGTGGCACACATTTTGGTGCTGTACTTGTGTACAGCTTCTTTACAAGTCGAGTAAAAAAGCACAAATGCACAAACAGATAAAAATGAATCTAGCAAAAGTCTTTCGCCAGCTCCTCGCTGCAATTATTGCCTCATCGACAGATGCTGACTTCAAGACAGTGACAATGCTCTCCAGGTGTATGGCAGACTGCGCCGATTGCTTCCCTTCCACGTTCGCGGACCGCCATGAATCGATCAAAGGATTTGACGTCGTTCCTCTCGATGGCTGCTCCTCCTGTCGCCCATGCTTGATCTCCAATGTTGAAAAGCTACTTCTTTCCACTTGTGGGGAATATTGCTAGCGACGCGATGTGCCGTCACTACTGAGTTTGGGAAGTGATGTCTGTGAAAGAGCAACAGCTTCCAACGAGAAAAGAGGAGAATTTCTATCACAATCTATGGTCAAAGCTCATGCGCTGTACTACAGTGGACCTCCGATAAGGACCCTCCTAGTGGGGTGACCCTTTACAAAGGCAGATGTGTCAACTCAAGCGAATACTTTAGTGTATAATGGGACGACCTCTGTCTGATAGAATTATACAAGGGGAAAATCTTTGGCCGCCATAGCTTGGGTTCCACTGTGGCAATGACGTACAGTACTCATCAGTTTTCCACTAGCGACACAATGTCTGGTCCGGAGTGAGATAGTCGAATACTCCACTGTGGCGAGAGCAATCATGCCACTGCTTCATAGCTGGAGGAGGTCGCCTTTGCAACGTGCATTCGAGTGCTGCAGAGCGTCCTGTCTGGGACAGAGGAAAGCAGGTAGAGAAGTGGGTGTCGTGTCTTTGTGTGGGATATCTCTCCAGGCGGCCTTGACTGCAGCAAGAGCTCGGTCTTGATGGCCTCCGGCAATGCTGAGCTAAATCCCCTCTCTCGCTCCATCTGCTGGTGTCTATGTTAACGCACACTGCAACGAAGAAAAGGTTATCGACGAGTGTCACTGGAACCAGGCCTGCCCAAATGCCGGTTTTGCTGAGGAATGTGAATGCCAATACAGTTGCGACGGAGAAATGAACAGTGAGTGTGCGGTGCGTGGGGTGAGAGTCGTGTTGAACTCCTGCTGCGTGGCTTGTGCACAGCGGCTTTCTTCTCAATCTTTTCTTCACCACTTTCCGCCAGAGTGGGACTGAACGCACACACAGCAGAAGTCAGTAGACCCACCGTGGGCGGAGCCGCAGCACGCGTGGGGAACAAATCACCACGTCAGAGGAGCTAGTCTGGTGTGTCTGATGACATGAGCACGCTTTAATCTTGGTTTCATGGTGGTCCTGCTGAGAATCGCCGAAAGAAGAATTACTCATTCACGGACAATTTGGAGAGCCGCGAGCAAAGACGTTTTGAGCAATGTAGAGAAAATCTGCAGGTGTAAAAATCCCATCGACGTAGTGGCCCCTGAATCATTAAGAACATGCGAGCAGCGAGGAGCACATGCGACGGTAAAACCCGTGTTTCTCACGCCGCTCATTGCCACACAAGCAGCTTTTGCGAGAGTCGGCTCGCAGCTTTCGAGGTCGGTACTGCTTCTCCACGAGCCTTGAGAGTTGTCCACGGGACTTGCGGATTGGTGAACACGACTCTGGGAAAGGGAAGAACAGACAACTTCTTCTTGTAGAGGAAAATGCTTGAGCTTGTCAAAGAAGGCCAGCAGCATCAGTTCTCCCTCCACGACCCCAGCGTACTGCAAATGTGGACGCTCACTCGTCTATTGTCGTTCAGAACGCTCTCCCCTAGCTTGTGGATGCCAGTGCTTCCAGGATCCTCTGGAGGATGAACCACCATATCGACTCTGTGTTGCGTGGCTTCCATGTTTTCAATGCTGGCGCTGATTTTACGATGCCTCGTTCGTCTCGTCTTCGTCTGGAGCCTTTGTGTTGACGCGGAAAACTATCTCCTGCATGCCATCATTTCTGAAAACGACAATCTTTCTTTCCTCAAAGTGAGGCGCAGCTATTGCAGACAAACTGTATTGTTTTTTTTTTGTTTCTGGGGGGAGGGGGGGGAGGGGGGGTGCGAGGGGTGGAGGGGGGGGGGGTGGGGGAGGGGGGGGGGGGGGGGGAGAGGGGGGAGGGGGGGGGGGGGGGGGGGGGGTGGGGGGGGTGGGGGGGGGGGGGGGGCTGGGGGGGGGGGGGGGGGTGGTGGGAGGGGGGTGGGGGGGGGGGGGGGGTGGGGAGGGGGACGCAGGGGGGGGGGGGGCGCGGGGGGGTGGAGGGGGGGGGGGTGGGTGTCGGGGGGGGGCAGGCCCGGGACAAGGGAGAGGGGGTGTGAGTCGGTTGTTGGGTTTGGGGGGTTGGTTGTGTTTGTTGGGTCTTGCACTTTTTGGGTTGTTTTTTGGGAGGTTTTTTTTTTTTTTGGTATTTTTTTTTTTTTTCTTTCCAGTGTCTCTTCGCAATCATCGGATCTAAATCCATGTGCGTTCGAAGGCCAAAATGATTGGAGGACTTTCCTTCCCTTCGTGCAGGCCTCCGAAGCATAGTCTGAAGGCTTCGGCAGAGATGAGTGTGGGCTCGCTGGCTGGGACCAACCTGTTCCCTCTGTGTAGAGGTCGTTGCGTGGGTGCTCGTCAAGCTTCTCACAGAGCCGGGAGACAAAGAGGGTGGCTGACGTGTCAGATGCGAATATCGGGATGAGGTCCCAGAACGGTTGCTGGCCACCTGTGTCGGTTAGGTAGATCAACTCCATGTCCTGGAGACGACGTGACGATTTCCCACCACCCACCAGTCTAGTCAGCTTCTCGATCACGCTATCAATGACTGCTGTGCCCTCTTTCTTCTCTACCTTTGTGGCTTCATCCTTCTTTCCTTCCCCACCAACACCCTTCTCTTCCTTACCCTTCACCTCCTTTTCTTCTTCCCAACCACCTTTCCTGTCTTTAACCCTCTCTCTCGTCCCTTCCCCCTCCCTCTTCCCTTCCCCCTCCCTCTCCCTCTCCCCCTCCTTCTCCCTCTCCCTCTCCTTCTCCCTCTCCCTCTCCTTCTCCCTGCTCCCCTCCTGATGTCTGTCCCTCTTCCAAACTCGATAAAACCATATCCAGTTCCTCCATCCCCTTTCCCTTCACTTTGAGGTCTTCAAACAGAATAGGAACCGCTTCTGCAATCATTTCCTGGAACTCCTTGGCAGGGATTTCGCTCCACTTTTCCCCCTCCTTACCCACGCGTATCACTCGAATTGCTCGCTCGGCGCACCCAGTACTGTGTCTATCTTTTGGAGGCGGTTTTCCAAGGAGAAGGTAAATGATTGAGGTTTTGCCGACACCTGCAGGTCCCTCCACAATCACTTTGACAAGTGTAACATTCACATAGCCCTGCTTCATTGCTTCATCAATATATCCTCGTGCCTCTTCATCTGTAGAGAGATACACAGGGGGGGCAGGAACTTTGTATGGGAGTTTTCTAATCATATATTTTTTGCAAGTTAGAGAGCCTCTTAGACGTGTGAATTGCGCGTTTTCCATTATTTTATGGCTATCAGATGGTCAAAGACTGTCCTCAACACGCATCTATTTACGTGTAAATTCGCTGAAATTTTGCACTAGCATTAATTTTGCTTGCCAAAATGCTTTCTAGGGTATGAATGCTTGTAATAAATTATTCGCCGCCCTATTCCTTGTGCATGGTCTAGAATTCATATACAGTTTGGTCAAGTGTATGATCTGTAGTATGCGTAATTGATGCACTACTGCACTGGTCACCATGGGACACTGTGATTCCTTTTCCTGTGCAGAGGGGTGGAGTCTCTGGAGACGAGGCTTGGCCCATGCGCATGCATAAAGGCTGGAGAACACACCTAGGCCCTCTTCCCCAACCAGAGGAAGAGGCTCTTTCTTTGTGAGAGGCACAACACTCACAGTGTGTGAACCCCAGATACAAACCTCAATAGAGGCAGCGACACCCCATGCTGCGATTACGAGGCTGGTTCGCGGGACGTGTAATTGTCTCGCACCAGACGTCAAGTTGCATGCAGTACTGTGTCACATTCATGCTGAGGTACTATCTTCCTGTATTCAAGGTCTTCAGTATAATCCAAGATTTGTCTCCCCTATCCCTGGATACCCACCACAATTCGAGGTTTGCAAGGTTAGGTATACTAAACACATTACGTGTGTTATAGCAAATCGTGTGTGTATAGCTCATACTTTGACCTACTGTGCGTAGGTCGTCAAGGGAGTAGTGTGGTGGGTAGAGATCTTGAGTAGAACACAAGGGTATGTAAGTACTAGGGGGTTCAGGTCCCACCTTTTTTTCTACATGTACATTTTCTAACGTCATTAATTATTCATGAGGGCCAGTATAGTGGCCTACAGCATGCAACGTTTTAAGACAACACGACTGGATACTCACGCTCGGAATCTTCATGCCTCCACAATGCAATTAATTGGCAAAACCTGGTTGAGGAAACTCATTTGCACAGAGTTTCACAACATAACTCTCGAATGCAGTGGTTTCGCCTATTAACCATACACATACCCACGCATTACAAAATAGCTCGTGGAATATAACAGTAGTTAGCTATGTCAGTCCAACTTAGGATGCTCTTATAACGCTCGTCCTGCATATTAGAAGTGGTGTGTATGCATGTTCTTACCAGAGGTCGTTCGCCGGATATTCTGATACACAGTTTCAGTGGAGGCTCTTCGTCCATCCCAGCCCCTATTGGAGGGAGGAATTGGTTCACGACGAGGAATCACGGGTGGAATGGGTAGACGAACCTCTTCATAGTCTCCTGCAGTATATACAAAGGCCACCTAATGTACAGTTAGACACTTGTGACATGCAACTATATGGGGATTTAGGTTCCGAGTTGGAGTTCACAGAATAATAATAAAAAATACTCTACAGTACATAACCCTCACCACTTTATAGTGCCAGTTTTGAGTCACAAAATATGTTTGGTTACTCAATGCGGAGGACAATGTAAAATGCTGACCAGCAGATTTCGTGACTCAAACTTTGATCTTGAATTAATAACCAAGAACTAAGCAAAAAAGTGACCAAGGCATGGCACATGCACAGTGAGGGTTACAGTACTTAGTCTGTGTGTCTGTTTGTCGGCAGCTATCTGCAGGCTCAGGCACGAGGTGGTCTCTTGAGAGGCACAACACTCACAGTGTGTGAACCCCAGATACAAACCTCAATAGAGGCAGCGACACCCCATGCTGCGATTACGAGCTGGTTCGCGGGGCGTGTAGCCATTGCAGTTGCCTTCGCACCAGACGTCAAGTTGCATGCAGTACTGTGTCACATTCATGCTGAGGTACTATCTTCCTGTATTCAAGGTCTTCAGAGTACTGAGTATATATCCAAGATTTGTCTCCCCTATCCCTGGATATATAGACACACCACAATTCGAGGTTTGCAAGGTTAGGTATACTAAACACATTACGCTGTTTATAGTCAAATGATCCGGAGAATGTGCGTGGGCGTATGTTTCAGATATTTTTTCAATGGCACGCAAAACACTAGTATTTTGGTGATTTAGGTATATTTCTCGGATTTTTTTACCTTGTTTTCCAAACTCATTAGCATATTAATATTCCCCCTCAATACATTCTCTATGGGAAACCCATCGACTCACCCAGGAACGAACGGTCCGTGGTAATGGCGTGCCTTCTGCCTCCTGCATCTTTACTGCTGTGTGCATCAATCAATAATAATAATAATAATAATTAGAGCCATCCCGAAAAATAGGCGTGGCCAAGTTTTGAGCATTACGTTTTCACGTGACCTTTGCCACCCGGTCACGCTAATCTATAGCGCAAAATTTAGCTTTCTCCCGCGTACCGAAGCAGGCAAAGAAAGCCACTGCGCATAATGGAGACGGACCGTTCGCTCCTGGTGAGTCGCGCAGGAGTTTTTCTCTCCACTCCCAGAGAATGTATTGAGAGGAATATGAATTATGCTAATGGTTTGGAAAACAGTAGGAAAAAACCCGAGAAATATACCTAAATTCACTATAATCACGAGCGTTTTAGCTATGCTATTGAAAAAAACATCCGCCCACGCACAATTCTCCGATCTTTTTTAATATAGCTCATACTTTGACCTACTGTGCGTAGGTTGTCAAGGGAGTAGTGTGGTGGGTAGAGATCTTGAGTAGAACACAAGGGTACTATGGGGTTCGGGTCCCACTTTTTTTCATTTTCTAGCCTCATTAATTATCCATGAGGACCAGTATAGTGGCCTACAGCATGCAACGTTTTAAGACAACACGACTGGATACTCACGCTCGGAATCTTCATGCCTCCACAATGCAATTAATTGGCAAAACCTGGTTGAGGAGACTCATTTGCACAGTAGTTTCACACCATAAACTCTCGAATGCATGTGGTTTCACCTATTAACCATGCACTACCCAGTTACAAAATAGCTCGTGGAATATGACAGTAGTTAGCTATGTCAGTCCAACTTAGGATGCTCTTATAGCGCTCGTCCTGCATATATAGAAGTGGTGTGTATGCATGTTCTTACCATAATCATTCTGATACACAGTTTCAGTGGAGGCTCTTCGCCCATCCCAGCCCCTACTGGAGGGAGGAATTGGTTCACGACGAGGAATCACGGGTGGAGGCATCTTGGGTGGAATCTTGAATGACCTATTGATGGACGTAGTTCATTCCTTTGCAGGTAGCTCTACATAGTCATAGTCTGTAGTATATACAAAGGCCACCTAATGTACAGTTATACATTTACATATGACATGCAACTGTATAGGGTTTTAGGTTACGAGTTGGAGCTCACAGAATAATGAAAAGCACTTTACAGTGCATAACCCTCAACACTTTATAGTACCAGCTTTGAGCCACGAAATATATTATCGGTTACTCAATGCGGAGGACAATGTAAAATGCTTACCAGCAGATTTTGTGACCCAAAACTTAGTCTTGAATTGATAACCAAGAACTAACCGAAAAGTGACCGAGGCATGGCACATGCACGAGGGTTACAGTACTTAGTCTGTGTGTCTGTATTTATCGGCTGTGTTTATTGGCAGCACTACAGGTACGAGGCGGTATCTGAGCACTACCAAGGCTTCAGAACTACGTGAGCCTGAAAAGAAGATTGAGATTTTCCTGAAACGACTGCATTCGAGAGATATGCTGTGAAAACCAACGAAAAAGCCGATATTATGCATAATTGCACTGGGCTTACCTGTGGCTGGCTCAGCTTAATGAAATCTTTGATCTATGCCTGGTGAAGAAAATAGTAACAGCTTGCGGTTCAACTGTGGGCTTGGCGTACTGTGGCTGGCCTCGTCGTCCTTTTATATAGTTTGCTGGAAGCTAGAGGGGTTACTGTGGCTGGCCTCATTGTCCTTTTAGGCTGATCGCTTGAAGCTAGAGAGGGCCTCAACCTGACAAAGTTGTCAGGAAACATCCCTCTTTCTCCATTCTTGGTCCCCTCACACCAGCCATCATCCACCACCTGGAGAGAGGGAGTATGCATATAATTATGAATGTGTGGGACATGTATGGAATTGGGAGAGAAGTTGTCTCTTGTTCGCTGACCCCACCCTCCAAGAGAAAAAAAAAAGGTCTAGTGATATTTACTCTTTGTTCTGCTGGATCTGCATCTGTCTTTGTAATGTCACATAATTTTCACCCAGCATCCACAGAGCTTCGTTTTGTTATGCAGGCATAAGCTTACATATGATTTTCGTTGGTCAACCAGCCCACCAAGACTCCGCAATTGTCACAACACTCTCTTCCTCTCTTTAGGGTGATTCATGGAACAAGACTGAAGAGGTCTACTACTGTCCCTCACGCACGAAGGCTAACAATACACAGCTTCCCACAACAGGGGGTATTGGGCGCAGAGGTAACCGGACATGGGGGCGTAACACCGGCCTCGAAATTATTAGCTGCACAAAAACGCGAGGAAGATATTTTAGCGCTTTGGTAGGTAGTAATCAAGTGAAACATATCCGAATCTTTCTCTCGTTTCTGAATAGCGAGTTATGTCCGTGTATTACCCCGTGTCGAAGTTACCCCCATGTACCTTACCTCTGTGACATTGGTGATGATTTCTCCAATCTTGAGATCCAGCTCATCAGGATTCTCTTTCCTATACTCAAACAAAACCTCGGCCTCCATCTCTGACTTTAAGCACACACGAACCCGACACTGTCCCTGGCCTGACGACCGGCTCGAAGCACGGATGTGATTCCTACGCGCGGCGCGCAAACACTTGCGCTTGCAGAGCCTAGCCACACCCAAGAAATATTTAGCGCATGCGCACAAATCTTCACCAGTGGCTAGTTAGGTATTATCTACACACATAACTAGTTTTTGGTCATTGCTGACGATGCCAGATATACTTCAAAAGTATTGTATTCATTTGTGGTCATTGAACACAGTTTGCGAAATTGCGCCTGTGTAATGCGAAGAGGTCTCTGTTATTACAATTCATATATAGCTTCGAATGCACACACTGAATTGTTGGTGAACGGTCTATAGCGTACCTGGCCTCTCTTTTTACATCGTGCATTAAAATCAACTCTGTACACACTGTTTATAATGTAGAATGATCACACACTTGTAACACTAGCAGTTAATTATAAAGGATATCCAATCATTTGTAGTAAGAATATGGCGAGGAGACACGCGGCCAGAAGAATGATACCGCTACGTTTTATCAGGAGTTAGACCAGTACAATGTGAAGGATTGCTCTGATAACAGGAGCACCCCTACCCAATAGCGGTGTTTGTCTTTCAACGGACCGTAATAGGCATCCATGAGATGGCTTGATTCGGAACATTGCACGAGATATGAATCGATTATTGCTCCGTACTAGCACCTGGCCTAGTAGTAGAGTCAGGGTGTAGGGAACGCACAGAAATATCATTATCAGCCACAGCCACAACGAGCAAGGAAGGTGCTTGGCTCCAAGATAATCATGTCACCATCCAGTAACCACACCATTTCGTGTAGTTTGGGTATTCAACAGTAGAGTAGGATATGATGGCTATGCAACTACGTAGTAGTTTGTTGTAGGAGAGCAGAATAGTGTGGGAAGAACAGAGACTGCATTGGAGCCAATTATCGTCGCAGCTCTGTTGCTGTATCTTGCCAACACTACGACACTCCTGCTGATGGTCCAATGTACAGAGGAAAAAGGAACTGTAGCCACATCTTCCAGTACTCAGTGAGACCATCAAAGAAACAAGACTCGATGCCCAAGTCAAGGTTGGTCCAAGAACGATGGTAGTCAGTACATTGTTGTGGCCCCGCGGTCTCAAAACTGCCCAGCTAGACTGAATGATGTTGAATGTACCAGGTCAAACCGTTTATGTATCCGCCAGAAACTGTGATATCCAGGTTTTAATGGCAAGCACCACACAACACCGGCAGTGCAACGGGTATAGCAGAGAGAGGTACTTGTTGGAGCAACGCAGACACCTGTGACTCCCTAGGACAGCACTTAGACCTTCCCGGCATCCCCCGCAGAGAACACCAGAATGGTTGTAGTTGCACTGGACATCAAGATCATCAGAGATACATTCTCCTCAGTCCTCTTTGCAGAATAGCAACAGACAGTACTGTGACACTGCCAAGTGTTTGTCTTCATTCAGTCCAATCCAAGAGGCACCACTTCTCTCAAACGTCTTGTTCTCTATGTAGCACTTAACTCCAGGGAGCTTCCGTAGCTGTGGACTACACACGCATTGGTATGGAGGCTCAGAGAGACTGAATCCAAGTGGACACGGTTGGACAGAGATATTGATGTAGACAGGAAAGTCAAGCAGGTCTTGTGGGAATAGTCCATTGCCATTCTGGAAGGCTTTGTATTGTTCTAATGCCCTGTGGACACTGTCATTGCTCACAACTTGTACTTGTGCAGTCTCCACAGCAGTCAGGACCAGAACTGTGCTGTGACTGGGAGCTGCGAGGATGGAGTAGGTGAGCTGATTGCAGTGAGTCTGAGCCACCGACTGGCTGTACTGCCACTGCTCCAGTCTGCTGTCTTCATCATCAGAGGACAGGAATTGACCATAGACTGAGCCGGCCCCTGCCCCAAAGTCTTGCCCCACCACAGCTGCTGGCAGGGAAATGCTCTCTCCTGGATACACCATGTGATTGTAAAAGATCTTCAGACAGTCGGGTTGACCAGTGGAGTTACAGAGGCACACTCTTGAAGGCTGAGAGGAAATGACTGACATGGTGTTTGTCTGGTTTATCACAGAGACTTGCTTGAACTGTGTTAGACAGTTTGAACCATAAGCGGCAGTGGCTAACCCCATGTGACCACCATACACCACATCACCACCATTACCAGCCGAGTTGTTGATAAATATGGGACCATTTTCCCAGGAACTGAAAACTGCACACCGAACAGAGCGTGATAGTTTCAGAATTTTCAGAGTCCACCTCGTAAAAAGTGTTGGAATCTACATAGACGGCACCGCCCACAGACGTAGCGTGATTACCAATAAACAGGAGGGACGAGTTTAGAGCCAGCTTAATGACACTCTTCTGCTGTAGGATCATAGCTGCTCCAAGAGGTGCTGTGTTGTTTGAGAATGTCACAACACCAGAGAAAGTCCACATTCGAACCGACTGCCTTCATTGCTGATACTTTATTCTCAGTGAAAGTGCAATTTTCAAAGTTAACATCTCTCGATTGGTAGAGCACTGCCACTGCTGGATGGTCTGTTGTGTCACTTACAGAGTCATAGAACTCCTTGAAGCATGTGTGTTTCACTGTAACACTACTGCTTCCATACACCAAAACAGCAGGCTGATTTGTCACGTTTCTGATACAAATACCATCAAGAACAATATCGTAACAGTTCTGGATGGAGACTGGGGCATTTGTGACCACATTTTCAATTGTCGCATTCCTTAAATTGTTTAGATAGAGAGCACTGACAGAGCCTTGTGTGATTGTCAGATACGTGTCCTTTATCACTGTATGACTAGCATTGAAAAGCACCATTCCCGTACCGGATGTAGTCATGTTGAAATTCACAAAGGAAGTCCCCCAAATGTTTGTTCCCCAAATTCCACGATCTGCGACTGTCACATTATGAAACAGAGTGTAGAAAACAAACTCAAGCTCAATGCACAGAATGGGGCACAAGCTCATTCTTGAGTTACGTATGGTTGTGTTTCTCGTAAGATTTACCAAGTATATAGCCTCTGCCTCCATAGCAATGAAATGAATAGAGTCTATTACTGTGTCAGAGCCTGCTACAATATGTATGCCATTGTCACCACACCTGTGGAGTGTCCCTTTACTCACGGACACGTCGTGTGTTTTTTGGAGGCGAATGCAGTGGCTCTCTGCTTCTGAGACCTCCACATATTGAACACTCATATTTGACACCTGATACACTGTTATTGCTTGCCTACAAGAGCTAACAACAGTCAGGTGTTGTAGCAATATGCCACGGGTATAGTGTGCATGGATACCCACAAACTTCAAAGTCAAATTCAGTAGAAATGCTCTAGTAGAGTCACGTAGGAGAATACCTCCACACAGAAAGCTGATATATTTACATCTGTCCCCGTATTCTTCTAACACACTCTCCTCAACACTGATAGACACAGAGACACTATGTACTGTGAAGGTATCACTCCCGTAGAAGCTAATTCCACTTATTGACGAGGTGGTATTGGATTTGACCGCAATGATTTGAATTCCTTGAACTGTAGCTTCACTTGTGTTGTAGAACTGCATGGTAGAACACTCCTGACACACACCACCTTGCGGGCACTCACACAGTTTTGTGGAATTGAAAACAATAAGTGGGTTGCAGCTATGGTGTTTAATAGGATAGCTCCTAATAGTCACATTAAATGCATTAGTAATGAGGACTGGTGACGATATATCGTGAGTGCCACTCAGTAGCCAAAATACAGAGTTGTTGTTGGACTTGAAATACTGATCACTGGCCTTGATATACTGAGATAGAGTGAGACATGGCTGGCCGGGACAAGAGCTGTTGGCCGGTTGAGTTGGCCTCACAAAGTAGCCAGATGCTCCACACACCAGAGGTGCTGCTATGTTGGAGACGTGAAGGAAGAGTAACAGAGGCAGCCAATTCATGCTTGGGATTTCAACGCTTTATAGCTTGAGTAGAGAATACTGAAACTTCAAAGAATTCAAGTTGCAACTTAGTTTCAGCAGGCTGTTTTATACCCTCTGTGTGAAACTTGTTCAAAGGTCCCAAACATGGCAAGGAAAAACAAGTCGGTCTGCGCAGGTGGGTTGGTTTGTCACGAAAACAATCCTAAAAAGTAGTCTATTTCCCGTTCTGGTGCATTACCGTAGTAGACGTTCCCACACTCCCACACCGCTTTTAGTAGTATCACAGCACTGGTGTTTACACAGGAATCACACACATGGTATTATGCTACTCCAGTGATTTTCAGTTTGGTGTTTATTTGGTAGCAAACATGTGTAGTAGTTCTGTGATTATAGTATGGATAGCATGCCAAATACTCAGGAGGAAGCTAATAATACAACCCAGAGTAATGCACAGAGCCCGGATCGCATATACATTATGACACAAATACATTATAGCTGCTAAAGATTGGCTGTAGATAAAACCCTTTACTTGTGGCTTTGTTCTCAACTCCGATTTATCCGTTGTAACGTCTTGCACTTCACAATCAGGCAGTACACACGGGAGCCCAGTAGTATTAGCAAAATATAATGGGCCCAGTTACAACATCGGTAATGGCCTCTATATAGCTAGTGTACAAAAAGCATTTTACTCACACATGACAATGAACGACATAGGATGACTTACCTATAAAGACGGGGAACACAACGAGTCTGCTAGAGTGTTGATCCAGGGAAACCTCCAGAGGATGATTGAAGCCATTGACACCGCTTCCCTCACTCGCCAGCAGAAGCTTCGGCTTTTTAGATTTGGAGTCTGCCCCAGGCTTTCCTGGCCACTGATGATTGAGGAATTCCCCATTTCCTGGCTTGAGCGTGAGCTACAGCCAATGGCAACCAGGGCCCTCCAGAAGTTGTCAGGCTTAGCCTCATCCTCGAACACCTCCATTCTCTTCCTCCCTGCAAACAGAGGTGGTCTTGCACTTCCCTCTCTGGTGACCCTCTACAAGAGAATGCAGGCCACCCGGATGGTACAGCTCTTCACATCAAGAGATCAGAGTGTGAAGAAGACAGCGGAGCTCCATCTGGAGGAAGAGAGGAAGAGTCTGAGGGCGAAATACCGGCCAGCACAGTTTGCTGTCCAGTGATCAGTTCACAAGTTGGCACACTGTGGCGAGAGCTGTCAAGACCATCATCACAGAGTAAGATGCGGACGAGAGACACCTGTTTCTGTGCCAGCTCCCTGCACAAGGTGGGATGGCAAGGTCTTGGGAGGAGACCTCACCTGAGCTGTGGGTAAAGGCGGTGCACGGTCTACCTCCAGAGCCTCTCAAGTTTGCACTGAACGCCTCTCTCGGCACTCTCCCCACCAATGCAAACCTCCACACTGTGGGGCAAGAAAACCAGAGACACCTGCAACCTGTGCAAGGAACACCGGCAGTCTCTCATCCATGTCCTCAACAACTGCCAGGTTGTGATGGGCCTTCGGGGGTACAGTCAGAGACATGATGAGGTCCTCAAGGTCTTTGGGGACCTCCTCACCTTTCTCTGACTATTGACCACCCGACACATGAATACAACTCCCCCCACCACATCACTCCAACCAACATGAGACCTGACATTGTGTGGTGGAGTGACCATCAGAGGGAGCTGTGACTCTTTGAGCTAACTATCAGCTACGAGTCTCACGTAGCTGATACTCGAGAGCGAAAAAGGGTCAAATACCAGGATCTAGTGGATGCTGGGAAGGCAGCAGGGTATAAAACCGAGCTGTTAACAGTTGAGGTGGGGTCTCGGGGAATGATGGGCATCCAACATCTCGAGCAACTGGCAACAGCCATCAGCAGCTCATGTCAAGACACTCTGCCTCAGTGTTATTCGGACTACACTACTAGAGTCCTACAGGATATGGTGCACCAGGAACTCAGTCATAATGGCTTCCTGCCCCCCTCTCCCCTCCTCCCCCCTTCCCTCTCCATACTCTTCTTCAGAGCACCTAAACTATTGTGTTTGTGTTTGATATTCATGTTTACGAGTCTAGGTGTCTATAGGCGCAACATGGTTGTCACATGTTTAGGCTTTCACCTAGTGACCTCACCCCTCTTTGTATCTTATGTACAATGAGAAGTTCAGCCCTAGCCCCCCGAGAGAGAGAGAGAGAGAGTGAGAGAGAGAGGTGTTCTGCCCCAATCCCATTGCTGATTGGGGTCTACCAGGGTGACCCCCTCTCCCCAGTCATCTTCAATACTGTCATGTCAACTCTGACTGACAGTCTGAGAAGTTCTAACAGCTGCGGCTACACCATATCTTCTCTCTCCACTAATGTCCTCCTCTATGCAGACGCTGCGATGGTTGGAATATGGCCTGGTATGAGGGCAAAAATCGCCTGTGTGAGTGCTCTGCATTAGCGATTGCAGTATTATCAGCTAGGCGGTTTGATCCAGCCCTGTCTCTGAACGGTCAGGCGATCGCCTTTGCTGGTTCTGGTCCTGTCCGTTTCATGGGAGGCCCCACCTCCGTCCCCACAAACAGAAGAGGGCAGCAGAGGAGAGTAGTGGAGAAGCTTGAACTGCTGTTGACGAGAGTGGACAAATGTCTGGTGACAAGGAAGCAGAAGCTACTCCTGTACAAAGCTGGAGTCTGCCCAAGAACTGGGAGTTAGTGACTGGAGACTTCCAAATCTCATGGGTCTTTTCAACCCTGGAGGCGACTGTCACGAGGTTCCTCAAGAGATGGTCAGTCTTGGCACGACCAGCTGACACAGCACATCCCTATCTACAAAGACAGGAAGGGGGGTTTGGTCTGCCATCAATCAAGCTGCTCTATAAGAGGCTTAGGGTCTCTCAGAGCGCTGTGCTGCTGACCTCCAGGGACCCTGTGACAAGACAGCTGGCCTCTAGGCTGGTGAAGAGGGAGGAGGAGAAGCTAGTGAGGCCAGTGTTCAAGCCGTCTCTCCTCTGCAGAGAAGTGATGAAGGATGACCCTGGAGCCAGTGGGGCCAAGAGAGTAAAGGACTACCTGTCTTCTGAGTACTCAGTGGCAAGGAGGGAGCACGTTGAGTCTCTCCCTTCACATGGTGAACTGATGAGAGTTACAGCATATGCCCCTGACATCTGGGCTTCTGCTATGGCAATGCTAGGGTCAGAGGGCTTGAAGTTCATCCTGAACGCTGCCACCGACACGCTGCCTAATAACTGTAACCTGGCAAGATGGCGAGGATCTGTCTCGGAGGAGTGCAGGCTGTGTGCCAGTAGACAGACCCTCCTTCACATATTAAACAACTGCAAGGTTGCTCTCCACCTGCGCCGCTACAACCATAGAGTCCTGCCAGTGGTAGCTGAGATGGTACAATCTCATCTACCAGAGGGTTACCAGCTCCTGGCCGATATCCCTGGAGCAAGTTACAACTTCCCCCACCACATCACAGCAACCACCCTCAGACCGGACCTAGGCATCTGCAGTGATCAGGAGATGGCTCTCCACCTTGTTGAGCTAACCATCTGCTACGAGACTGGTTTTGTTGAGGCTGAGCGCAGGAAGACTGCACGTTATGCAGAACATGTTGCCGAGGATAAAAAAAGCAGGCTACAAATCCATGTTGACACCTCTTCGAGTGGGGAGTAGGGGGGTTTGGAGGAAAGAGGGCTCTTAAGTCTGCATTCTATCGTGCCTGAGGCTTCTAGTAGGCAATGGAAAGCCTTCCTAACCAAACTCACAGCATCGGTGATGGAGAAGAGATTCAAGATCTTGTGTAAGAGGAACAGTGTAACCTAAGTCTGCACATCATGTATTAAGAATGCATCCTCAACCTAATCGACACTGTTAATGGTACTATAATTAACTCATATGTAGTTATTTCAAAGGCTGAGTTGTGACTCTACTGTGCAATGTTGTCGTCAGTTATTCAGTAAAACAGTGTCACTCTCACCCACCCATCTTATGTATGCCACAACACATGATGTTTTTCACCGAGAGAGGGAGAGAGAGGAAAAAAGGTAGTAAGGATAAGTTCTACAAGTTGGATTCAAATCCACCACCTCTTGCTTTCCACATGCTTATTAATAAAAGAGGCTAGTGATCACTCATAGATCTGGTTGGATTTAATTATAAGCCAACTGCATGAATAGCTAAGTAGTGTGCACAAGCTATTGCTACTATATAGTATTGCCTCAGTAATATAGCTGCAGTTCTGTGCTGAGTATTTTGCTTATGTTACCTAATACTGTTTAATCACATCCCTCCTGTATAGATGTCTTTAAAGTGTATATAAACACTTGGCGCAAGTGGAAGACTTGTGTACTACATAATAATTATTCTGACAATGAAATTATCTCGCTCTAATATTGGCAGACATCAGCGAGTAGCATTTGGAGCAGCGCTGAACTGGATCAAACGTTTGTCCCCCATGGTGCATAAAAACGTAAGTGTCGATGCCCACACAATAAGTTAAGGTACAATCTTACAATCCAATTATTATACAGTACTTTAGAGGAATCAATATTATATGTGTGGTTTTGCGTATATTTTAGACACATTGCGCTATGTGCCGGTTCAGAGGGATAAATGTAATAGAAAAACCTGCATCCATGACTAGATAGGGGCTCGCTTTGCTCTCCAATCTTATTGTTATTGGATGTGGGTACAATATCAATGTTGCTTTCAGGAGATCAAAATGTCTATTAGACATACACGAAAGAGCTATGATCCTAGAAAATCTAATACTAATCTAAATGTGGTGTCTGAACCATGGTAGCACCCAGTCACTTCTATTTCGGCAGTACTAAAATCAAACATTACATCAACTGCTCGATCAGCACTATCATCTACATCCTCTCTTATTTTCCGGAATGGTACCTTTAATTCACCAATTTTCCGCACATCAAGCCAGACTCCACCGTTTATAGCAAGTAAATGTGGCTTACCAGTTGTGTACCAAACATCCTTCTCCATAGAACTATATATCTGAACTCGCATAAATGTTTGGTCCCTTCTCTCAGGATAAAATGTTTTCATGTACACATAATCTGTGCAAACAACATCTCCTTTCTCTACAAATGTTGCAAAAATATCAGAACACATGTCTTTCTTCCCGGGAGCTCTGCATCTGTATTCCTCGTCATGGAGATCTTGGACAAATGGAATCCGCACTCTGACCCCATACGTAGCATCAACTAAACGTGCTTTAATAAATTTAGGCTTCCTCTTCATCATTGCAGCTCCCTTCACAACAGCATGTTCTTTCTCTCTTGGCGTGATAAACTTGTAGTTACCTTTGAAGTGACTTTTTAGCTCAGAGTGGATGTATTCGCAACCACCAAAGCCTCCAAATAGATATATTGTGTGGACATTTGGCACATCATTAAGAACATTTGCAACACATTGAATAATACCCTCAACGACAGGATCAAAGAAAAGTTTCAATGTACTGTAACTAATGCGAAGTTCATCAGTTTCTGAAGAAAAACTTGTATAATATGCTTTTTCTACAGCAGTATTGGTTTCCTTAGGTAACAGTTCATTCCCCTGTGCTCGCTCCCCATAAATGTGATGTGTAAAATGTGTATTGTGCTTTTGAGTGTTCCAGCCCGGATGAGTTGTTGCTAGGAGTTTCTCCACACTCAGGTATGTTTGCATCCAAGCGAGCTGTTGCTAGGAGTTTCTACATGCTCGGATTATGTGTGAACCTGAGGGAGTTGTCGCTAGGATCGATCTCCACGCTCAGGTATGTTTGCACCTGAGCGAGCTGTAGATCTCCACACTCGGGTTGATTGAGTGCATTTTCCATGTGATTTTCCGATGTAAAAGTGAATGAATGGTGAGCGAATGCAGTGAGAAACTCTGACTGGGTTGTTTAGGATAAAAGACAATTTTGAAAACAGTTCAAAGGTCATGCCACTGTGCTCGCTCTCCATGAACGTGATGTGGGTAAAATGGTTTTGTGTGTTCAAACCCGAGCGAGCTGTTGCTAAGATAGCTAAGATAACTCCACACTCGGGTTATGTGTGGACCTGAGTGAGTTGTTGCTAGGATCGATCTCCACACTCAGGTATGCCCTGTTAGCTCATTGGGCAAAGCACTCGGTGCCTAGACTGCAGATTGTAGTGGCTTTGAATCTCACCCAGGCCAGGGCAGCTCTTTTTTCAGAGTTGTCCTGGTGTTGTTTGCCTTCCTCTGCTGGTAATGTTGTTGACACATGTTCATGGCTACACTAGCACACTGCACACCCACTAAATTTCTTCTAATCTCACACCCACTGAATCCTTTAGCATTGCAACTTGACAAACCCCCAAAAAAGTCGGAATGGCTGATCTGATGAGTCCTCCCACTATAAAATATAAAGGACGACAACCATCTCTGGGATGCATGGTTCCCAACTTTTTTACCTGTAGCTATATCACAAACTTGTGTGGAAGTATACCCTTCCCTTTCAACTGCAAGGAGTGATTCCACCACCATGAGTATTGTCTTTGACACCCTCTCTGAAAACTTGTTTGGGTGAGCCTTCAGGGTTGACCCAGTTGTGCAATGTCGGAGAGTGTACTGTCAAGCATGCAGGGTTGACCTGGTCTTTAATCTAGTTCTTCCTAATCTACCACCAAAATCTCATTACCATCATATTCTTAGTGTAGCTGGTGGGGTGAGAAACGGGGATGCGCTCTAAAGCACTGAAGTGCAAACCCTCGGCGAACTGCGCATGCGCGGTATATTAGTATGCGTTACTCGCGGTCTCCCGCTAGTATAATTATAGCTCGCAGAGAGTCTGACACGGGCTAGCTACAGTAGTAGATTAGCATGCGAGAGTCGATACACGCCCTTCGTTGTGACTTCTTGTTACACAGAGCAAGCAGACCCGGTACGTCCTGTGCTAAATATAAGCGCATGCGCATTTTCCGGTTCCGCAGCGATAAAAATGGCCGACTACGCATTAGCCGTACAATGGTGGAAGCGCTCTAGCTTTGCAACGGAGCGTTTTCAGAGAAAACCGTTCGAAATTTCTGACCTTCATAGCCCGTTCGGTAGGTGGTATCCTTTGTGAGACGAAAGAAGATGAAGAGTAACAGACACACAGACAGACCCAACTACTGTAACCCTCGCTGCGCATGCGCGCCGAGGGTGAAGGAGAGTAGCCTATGGGTAGGCGATTGAGTGAGGGCAAGTTGATGGCGAAGACACGCTAGTTGGTCGCGAAGACACGATAGTTGGTCGCGGAGAGTCTGACACGGGCTAGCTAAACAAAAAGATAGCATGCCAATGCGGGAGCCGATACACGCCCTTCGTGGTGACTTCTTGTGCCTCCGGAAGGTACTAAGTAAGAGCAAGCGGATCGGTTGAGGTCGAGGGGTCCGAAACGGGTGGAAATCTCGTACGCTTACGGTCAGAAATCCAGTTGGAAATCAGGGGAAATCAGTGATAAGTGGAAACAGAACCCAAGTTACCGTGCGCGCGCCGCTTTTCTACTCCGTATAGCTCCGTTCACTATAGTAAACTACAAGGCCGACCCTGCTGCGGCGCGCGCACACGCCGCTCCTGCCGGCCGGCCACACCGCGGCGCGTACCGCACGATCAATTGTGCGCACACAATACCACGCTCCGTGTTTTGCACAAATAGGGTAGGGCCTTGCTTGCTCATCCTTGGCCTATCATCTCGTACGTCATAACGGCCCATTTCGTACCCCTCGCTCGGTCGAGGTAAGCTGGTGCGCGATTAGCTATGCATATTGGCTTTTTCGACTGTTTTCACGGCATATCTCTCGAACGCAGTCGTTTCAGGAAAATCACCCGTTTACTTTTCCGGTTCGCGTAGTTCTGAAGACGTTGGTATCGCTCATGGGCCACCTCTAACCCTGTAGTGCGGAGAATAGCTGCCGACAAGACGCACACCCGTAACCCTCGCTGCGCGTGCGCACCGAGGGTTATAACATCGGGGACACCGTTTACACGTGCCCCCGCGCGCTTTGTGCGCGTTATAGGTTGCGAGCTCGATTCTACGCGGCGTAGACAATCCCAGCGATGTTGTTTCATATTGTGATCACACTGGGAGTCCTCGTCCAGGTCGGCGTATTTGCCACCGACGACCCAATTCTGGAGCGAGCTTCTAACGGCACCTCCGTAGCACTGCTCACCGTGGCCTACCTCCAGCAAACCACCATCTTCTCCGACGACAACGGGATGCTACGCCGAATCGCCTACGTAGAAACGAGGGACGGGGCCAGACTCAGCGGTAATATTTGGGCAGTGAGCGAGGAGGGGCTGCAATTGACGCAGGCCTCCGACCATCCGACTCTAAACGTCAAGCACAATCTCATTTCCCGAGAATTGGATATAGACTGGATCGCCGTGGATTGGGAGGAACTGCAGCGACCACTGTACTCTGCCGTGGCAGCTCGTCTACTCCTCTTCCTCGCTCCGGAACGACTGCCAGATGTGAGTGATATTGATGGTCAAGCTGCGTTTTGGAAAAAGTACTACAACACAAATGGATCAGTGAGTGAATTTACTGGAGCCTCTTTTGAATTGGAAGGTAAACCATAGCTATTGCACACACTGTTGATTATAATCCTAATTTAAAAATTGATGAAACATAACAGGACACAACTTTATGAATGTCAATGCATGTCCACAGGTTGTGTGACTAGGAACTTGACTATTCATTTCTTGTTAGAACTCTTAACTCATCGAAATAAAAACTTTATTAGCCAATGTTTCAATACCTAGCTATACAGGCATATACCATCATCAGGGCGAGAAGAAGGAAAGATGAGGTGACAGGAATACAGTGATGGAATGCATGGAATGGAATGGAATGCATGGAATGGAATGGAATGTGCAGACGACAATGAAAAATGGAATGCACATCTAGGTCATTAGACCTTAAGGCTTGTACACATGAGGCAGAATACCAGATTCTCTGTTCATCACATTGTTTGCTACTGAGTGTAGCTACCAGGATTCTAAATATAGAATTGGTCACTGTGATAGAGGATGTTGGCATTCTCCCAGTCTATTTCATGTCCATATCTGCATGTTCTGCTAATGGCGAAGCATTAGTATCACCATGAAAGACCGCTCTCTTGTGTTCCTTCATTCGATGGTGTAGTGAACGACCACTTTGGCCTATGTAAGATTGGAGACAATCTGATGGTCATGTGGGACAGGGTCTTTTGGTTTAATGTCGAAGAGTGGTATAGTGAGACCTTGATATCAAGCCTTGATAGAACTCGGCGTATGCTTTCTGAGATACCTTGGATGTAAGGTAATGAGATGAAAGCTGTTGGGTTCCTCTCGGTAGACTGATCAGGCTGATCTGGGATGTGTTGTCGTGGCCTGCTATGTTGTTTTATTATCTGGCATGAGTGCTTCGTTAACGACTAAACCCTCGGCGCGCATGCGCAGCGAGGGTTGGTTTGTCTCTGTCTGCCTACGCCTACGAGGCGGCTTATTAGCGATACCCGCGGCTTAAGAACTACGCGAGCCTGAAACTTAAAAAGGCGATTTTCCTAAAATGACTCAGTGCGTTCGAGAGATATGCCGTGAAAACAAGCGAAAATCGCACTGGGCTTACCGCGACCTGATCCGCTCGTTCTGCTTAGGCTCAATAAGTCACAACGAAGGGCGTGAATCGACTCCCGCATGCTAGCCCGTCACACACTCTCCGCGAGCTAACTAGCGTGGAGACCACGAGTAAACGCCATCAATTTTAGCGGTAACGAGCATGCGCAGTGCGCCGACGATTGTGGACATCAAGGTACGGTAGGGTATATGCCATCTGACTCTACCTCTAATGTGAATTGGATGTTTGGGTTGATACTATTTAGGTGGTCATGGAAACTGTGGACTGTGTCCGGGTGTATTACTGTGAGGGCATCGTCCACGTAGCTACCTCTTCCAAAACCTGGGTGGTCGCTCAAAAGTAGAAAGTGTTTGTTGCTCAATTTCTTCCATCACCAGGTTTGCAACCGCGACAGATACAGGGGATCCCATTGCTGTTCCAAAAGTTTTCTGGTATATCTGATACATCAGGTAAGTAGTCTTTAGGCAAAACTCAAGGAGCGTTGTAATGCTGTTGATAGTCAAGGTAGTTCTCTCTGATAGTGTGTTATCATCTTCAAGACGACGACGCACCACATCAATAGCTAGATCTGTGGGAATTTGGCTGAAAAGTGAAACAACATCAAAAGATAGTAGTATTTCACCGCTTCACTGGCCTAAGTCACCTGAGTTTTTTACCGCAGATGTTGAATGACCGACCAAAGGTGACAATAGAGCAGCAAGATGTTTCGATTGGTTGTAGGTGGGAGAACTGATGAAGGAAACGATCGGTCGTAACGGTATGTTGCATTTATGTATTTTCGGTGGTCCATACAATCGTGGGATTAAACCAGCAAGTGCTCCTTAGTTTCTCGTAAAGTTGTTTAGGGAGCTCATCCTTTCTGCACAAGGACAGGAGAGTTGAATTCATTTTCCGTTCAAGGGAAGGTGTTGGATCTTTGTTGATGGTACGGTAAGTTGTGGAGTCGTCCAACAATGCTTGAATTTTCCTGTCATATTCATTCCTGTCAAGGACAACTACAGCATGACCCTTGTTCGCTGGTATATAGCACCATTATGTCTCAATCTTGATTCAGTTGTTTTAGGGCTTTCCGCTCGTTGGAAGTGATTTTGGGTTGCAGAATCCTTGACCTTAGGAATAAACCAATTATCTGTAACCGTGCAGATTCAGCTAGCATTGTTTGTGTGACCTTACGGAGAGCTGACTTGACTTTCGAGACCATACTTGGAATTGGGATCTTATAAAGTTATTTGTGTTGGTGTAATAATTGCAAAATTCAAGCCTTTTGAGAGAACTGATACCAAGGTCAAGGATTTAGAGGATAGATCGACAACCCATTTCTCGGAAGGCTGCTGTCGTTTTTTGGGACCTGACCTGTCCAGAAGGGAATCAAATTTCTTTTTTATGCGTAACTTGGTCTTGCTTCTTTCCTGTTCGGCTGCTAGTGTTTGTAGGGCTCTGTAGTGGCATGATTGTAAAAAGTGTTGGAATTGCCTCTTTTGGGAATAGAAGTCATGCAATAAGGTTCTGAGTCTGCGATTATAATATTATCATTGATGCGAGCATTAAGAAACTGGAAGCTTGCCTTTTGAGCAATTTGTTCTCCTTCATATGTGTTGACAAGTGGCTGGATTCAAAGACTCTTGGGAATAAGGTGGTAGCGACGGCATCTGGTGTTGAAGGTAATATTTTCTTTCTGCCGTGCTATCTTCAGAGCCGTGTTGACATAATGGCGGGCACCCTTCATCGTATATAGCTTCTCCGTATTTTTTTACAAATATATAATCCCGTGTGACTAGGAACTGGACTATGTTAGAACTCTTAACTAAAAACTCATTCTCCCAGTCTATTTCATGTCCATATCTGCATGTTCTGCTAATGGCGAAGCATTAGTATCACCATGAAAGACTGCTCTCTTGTGTTCCTTCATTCGATGTTGTAGTGAACGACCACTTTGGCCTATGTAAAATTGGAGACAATCTGATGGTCATGTGGGACAGGGTCTTTTGGTTTAACTAACATCTGTCGAAGAGTGGTATAGTGAGACCTTGATATCAAGCCTTGATAGAACTCGGTGTATGCTTTCTGAGATACCTTGGATGTAAGGTAATGAGATGAAATCTGGGGAGTTCCTCTCGGTAGACTGATCAGGCTGATCTGGGATATGTTGTCGTGGCCTGCTGTGTTGTTTTATTATCCGCCGTGGATAGCATGAGTGCTTGGTTAACAACTAATTCTTCCATTTTTCGTTGCACCAGAGATGACGACAGGGTATATACAGGTACAGGCTCTGGTGAAGAGTGTACTTATCGCAGATATTTTGTGTTGTAGTGGATGGTGTGACAAAAAAACAAGGTATTTATCCGTGTGAAGAAGGAAAGATGAGGTGACAGAAGCCTCATGTGCACAAGGGTCTAATGACCTAGATGTGCATTCCATTCTTCATTGTCATCTGCACATTCCATTCCATGCATTCCATCAACCTCATCTTTCCCTCTTCTTGCCCTGATGACGGTACCTGGCTAATAAAGTTTTTATTTCGACTAGTGAAGAGTTCTAACACAGGTTAAGTTTGCCAAAGCTTGGCAATAATTGTACAAAAGCTGGTGAACACAGAAGAAGTTTTTAGCTAATACATATGTATTTGCTTATGTATTTGCTAGACATCCCACATATGTTGATAAGGACAAGTTGCATCAATCAGCACAAGTAAAGGGAATTTATAACTCATTTTGCTGATGGTGGTTATTGCGACATGCTCGGTCTTATTCAGGGTCTCTGCATTATTGCATTATTCATTCAAACTCCCCAATTGCCTGAGTGGGAGAGAACAATCTTATATAGAGCTTCTCCAAAAGTCCCTGTCTTAGTTTAGGTTATGAATAGTTACGTATAATTTATTGGCAAGTAAAGCAAGACCACCTGTTAGGAAAGGCTCAACAATATAAAAGTAGCATGCATAAGACTGCTTCTAATGCATAGCTGAGGAGCCTCGTTCCCAGGTATTTTATCAGGCTTGCAAATTTATTTGTTGCCTTGGCCTGGGTGCCACATGGGATTTGTTGGCACAGTTGTGACGTATGCGGCCCTCGGACATTACATAACAACTGGTCAAACATAGCCCATGGTCAAGAGGGAAAGCCTGCTGCCTTTACTTACCGACTGGCTAGCTATCCACCTTCCCAGCAGCATGTTCTGCCAAGAGAGATGCCCAGACAGCTGTACTAGCTACTCTGCATAAGCAATTGTGCAACATGATAATAGTGGCACACCTTTCTATTGTTCTAGTAGGCACCAACATTCTTTACTGCAGGTAATGTCCTGGAAAGTTACTCGTCAGAATTCTTTGTGGCTTTTGGTAGAAATGATGCTAGTGGAAGAAATACCCCAACTCTGACATTGTTCATTTCATCCATTGAACCAGATCCCGTGCTAGTCACTGTCAAGACTCATAGAGGATTTAGCTTCTCTGGGTTCGCTACATATAGGTTAGACGCGGAAGCGAGGTGTCTACGCTACATTGCAACCCGAGGGGCTGTGGAATGTTGGCGTCCCGAGCGCAGCGAGCGCGCTACCCACATGCCCCGAGGGTTGCAATGTTGCGTAGACAACCGAGCTTCCGCGTCTAACCGGTTTAGACCGGAGTATCTGATTGGTGTTTGCGCGTTCAAATGGGTAGCAACAAGCTAGCAACGCTGCACTCATTCCTCATTCCTTACCTTCGGATGGAACAAGACGCTTTTTTTACGCGTGAGACTCCGAGGAGACAGCCCCCGCCCCCCGTCAAAAATCGTTTACGTCATCATAAAACGCCCTCATTGGTGGTGCGCGTTTGAAAGGGTTAGCAACGCACGGCAACGGCCCAATGTGTTTGTGTATCGCCAGAGCTGAAGAAGCCGACGCTTTTTTCGTGGAATATTGACGTGATTTCTGACTTTCGCGAGCTCCGGAGACTGTCCACAGACTTCTTGCAGGTGCACTACGCATTTTAAAAGAGCTACTTTGCCAGTCGCGCCTTCTACGCTTACATATACCGAACGCGGAATCGGCCGGTTTGCGCAGATAACGACTTTTGAGAATAGCCATTTTGTACGGGGAGTTTGCTGTAGACCACCTGCAAACGCCATTAGACACCTGAAAGGAGGTGTCTATGAAAAATAAACCCCCCGCAATTCTGTAATCTGATTGGTCAATTGCGCGTGACTGCGGTCTAACAACAATGAGACTTTGTCAGTGGAGTACCAAACACGTTTCAGGTTTTCTCAAGCAGCGAGCGAGATAAAGGGATACGGGTCACAGCTGATGGCCAAAGCAGCATTGTAGTTTACGGTTTGAACTACGCCCCTTCTACATCTGCCGCTTTCCTGGCTCTCCCCTGCGATCGCCTCCCAGTGGACCAGTATGAATACTATGGTGTGTCATACTCTGGTGGAAGCCATGGACTGAGTCACATTTTGATTGTGGGCTGTGAGAATGGCACAGTTATTCAAATAGGTTCACAGGTTATTGAGATAAACCAAATGGAGTCTTACTTTTGGGAGAGTAATAGTGTGACTGGAACAAGGGTTATTTCCAATAAACCACTGGTGATGTATGTTGGACATAGATGTACCGATATCCCTTATTATTCGAGTGCTTGTGACCACATCACGGAGCAAGTGTCTCCAACTGCCGTATGGGGAACTACTTTCATGAGTTCGTCTTATGCAGGCAGGGCATCAGGTGACCTCTACCGCATACTGGCATCACAAAGCTCCACTTCAGTGACTGTCAACTGTAGTACTCTCAGTGAAGTGCTGACATACAACCTCGACACTGCTGGCTCATGGCAGGAAATTACAACTCCTGACAAAAGCTTCTGTTCAATAACATCTGACAAACCCTTACTCGTGATGCAGTTTGCACTGGGGAACAGTAAAGACGGGATTGGAGATCCGTTCATGATGATGATCACACCAGTCGAACAGTACAGTAACAACTATGTTTTCAATATCTTGCCAGAATTTGAAATCAACTATATAACACTGTATGTGACTCCTGAGGACTTTCAACCCGGAAGCATATTTGTTGATGACGCAAACCTCGAGAATTCCACATGGGTTGCAGTTTACTGCTCCAGTGCAGATATTTGTGGATATATAACAAACATTTCTCTGCTACCTGGAGAACACCAACTCTATCATGCAGATGTCTCATCGCAAATTGGTGTGTCTGCGTATGGTTTCAACACTTTTAACTCGTATGGATACCCTGGAGGATTGCAACTAGAGCCAGTTCAGTGTAAGCTCCCATAATAATATGTAACTTCTTGTTACCTTTACTCTAAATAATGTATGTATTTAACCAGACATAGCTAAGGCTTTATGAATTTTTATCTCTTATCTGGTCTGGTTACAGTGGCAACCGTCAGTTTCTCGCAGTTAGAGTTTACAGTGCTTGAAAACGAAGAGTTTGCAAGAGTGGAACTTGTGCGATCCGGTGACATTTCAAGGGAGGCAGTTGTTCTCATTGGAAGTGACCCTTACATAGGGGGACGCAGCTGGTAATGAGATTTAGTGTGTGCAATATATTGTTATACCAGATATTCATACCTAAGTTATTGAGTGTCATGCTGCTGATGCAATCTCTGCAGCGAGGAGTGACTACATGGCAATAATTGAAATTCTGACGTTTCTCCCTGAAGAACTTACAAAGAGAGTCGATATTGTAATAAACGATGACACCAATGTCGAGTTTGATGAAAGTTTTTTTCTCTACCTCGTAAGTGGAGAAGGAGTCCATCTCTCTCCGTTTCAAAGAGCTAAAGTGGTCATTAGGAATGATGATGGTAAGCGTATCTGGTGAATATGCAGTTCCGTTATATACCAACTCTCTCTGATTGTCGTTCCAGGCAAAATTACTCTCACACCTCGTTATGGAAGTGAAATTGGGGGCACCCCCATCATTGTAACAGCGGATAAACTTGAAGCATTTGAAGAAGATAATGTCACTTGTGTGTTTGATGGAATTAAAACTGATGGATTTGTTACAAAAGATGGACTGGTATTTTGTGTTTCACCCGAGTTGAGAAGAACTGGAAGAGTGCCATTTGAGCTTCATATTGATGGAGATAAAAATTCTTTTACTGGATTTGCCAAATTTATATCAGGTTCGGTATATACTAGAACGGTACATGGGAAGTAAACTAAGTATAAATAGCATTGACAAGGTTTATGGAGCAAACCCTTGTTGGCGAGGGAAGCGAACCTGTCTAGTCGTTTCAATGCGAGAATTTTCTAGTTATATGTGACAGGCACTGCACGGGCACTTGCATATAGTAATGTTCTGCGCGATTCTAAACACACGCAAAACACACAAGAAATATTGAACTGTTCGCGCTCGCTCGCCAAAAATCTCTAGTAGCTACATTTCTTTTCTCAGAAAGACACAAAATGGACCAATCACATAAAGTGGAATAGCAAAGATGCACCAAGCTACATGACATCATCCCTATATCTTTGTCTCATAGTAAACTTTACTTGTGAACTATATTATATAACACAAAGATATAGGGATGGTGTCATGTAGCTTGGTGCATCTTTGTTGTGTAATGACCCCTTGTTTCTTCCTTTTTGGTGCTTCAAGCCATCCCTATATCCCCCTTCATTTTGAAGAAATGATTTTTCCACTTGTTTCCACTACTTTTCATGCCTTCTGCATTTTCAGTCACTCTGATGTTCATGGGTGTTGTAGAGATAACCGTTGAAAGCAGAAGCTAATGTACTGAAGCAGGGTGTATGCGTAGTGTCTCCAGGTTGTGGCACATATGGTGGGGTGGTATCGTAGGCAAATCAGACTACAATGATAGCTATAACCTGGGGGACAAACAATGAAGGCGCTGGGCAAGGCCGGCGTAACACGGCGCACACTGCCAAGTTGCTCGTACAAATCATCAGCAAAACGTAAGCTAGCCAGTTAAAAATGTGTATACTGACTTACAGAAGCCACTGGAGGATAAGAGTTCCTCTGCAGGCATCCTGGCTTAGTCTCGTAGACCTGGTTCACGCACGAGACTATAGTAATACGCGCGCACCGCATTGGGGAAACGCCCTCCTCGGCGCATGCGGCTCACTAATGCTGAGTTAGCAGCAAATGGCGTTGTCCAGTGACTACCGTGGAAGAGCTCAACGATCTACCGTAGTGACTTACGGCATGAAACAAGCGATCGCTTGATATGCGTGCACACCTCCGACAAATTTGGAGACGTTCTGTGAAAAATCAACGCTTCAACTGCTTCCGGTAAGGAGCTAGCGGGTCTGAAGAAGAAGAAGAAGAAGAATGATGATGACGCGAAATCGCGTAAGTGCGAATTCTCTCGTGGGGAACTGAGGGCACGTAGGACGTCTTGGGGCATATGTATAGCTAGGTATTGGCCTCTAGACTATTGCTAGTGATTTTGAAGCCATGGTGAGTCATTGTCGCTGAGTTTTGAGGCGTTTTGTAGGTGGATCACGTGAGATTTCACACGCGTCATCCCTATATAGAACGTCTACCGACGCTCTGATAAGGATTCCACAAAATTAATGTGGGCCTTTGTTACACCTAACACTATGTTTTCTAGCATTTCCACTAGCAACTAATTAGGGAATGAGTACCTAACACCTGTAAAGAGTATCTATTGTTACTTATGCTCCGCTTAATTAAAAAGTACTTCTGGTAGAGGCAAAAGTATTAACTGCTGGTGGGCAATTTTATTGGTGTCACTAACCAAGGGTACCCCTGCTGTGTTCTATAATATTATTGTAATGTGTGACTGGGGACATAAGTTTTCTTAGGTTGTGTGGTGTTTTTCATAGTGATAACCCTGTGGAAAAATCTTACTCTTTTTTTAGTTTCCCATGACAAAGTTGCTGGAGTAATGGTTGAGAATGGCCCTGTTGTAGCTACTGGTGACATGGTTAGACTTAGCTGGTCACCTGAAGCTATTCTACCCACTGAACCACCTGATAGCTACAACATCAACGTTATGCTCCGCGAGTATGATCAAGAGTCAGGTGAATGGATTGACACTGAATTGGCCAAAGAGATGCCCAACTCTGGGTTCATTGAGATTGCTGTTCCAGAGCGTGCTCCAAAGAATGATAATGAATCTGCAGCCCCTGCTGTTTTTCAGATTGAAGTAAGTGAATCGAGTACTGACACCCAGATTCAAAAGCGTGGACTTTTCTCCACAATCGCCAAAGCTGTTAAAAAGGCTGTCAAATTTGTCACAAAAGTCGTGGCTGTTGTATTATCTCTTGTACTTGAACCTGCACGTCGATTGCTCTGTGAAGCATGGGGGCTGATAGAGTCGAGAGAAAGATCACAGCAAATACTGTCGGAGCTTCCCCCTTGTCCATGCACAGTGGCGGAAATAGACACACGTGGAAGTGGCTTTGAACTAGAAGATAGAAGTATCTCGTCTATTTTTCATCCCGGTAGTGACAAGTGCTTTCGCCAGAGAAGACCGTAAGTGTTATAATGCACCTTACACCACCCGATGTAAGTACAAGTAGCAAGTGAGTAATTAATGTATTGAGGACTGTGTAACAACCCCTTTATTTTGATAATTGACTGTTATTGTCACTGTGATGTGCATGAATTTTCGAAAGGAAGGTTTGACCATGAACAAAAAAATTTTTGCTAATTTACTGACCAAAATGAAAAGCACTAAAGTGCAAACCCTCGGCGCTGAACGCGCGAGTTGTAGCATCGCTGTATGCTGGGCCGTGCGTCATCAACGGAGCCAGTAACACAGGGTAGTTGCATTAGTGGTTAGAGCAATGGACATGCAACATTTTTAAGCAAAATGCTCCAAATCAAACAAATTGGACACATTTCTCAAGCTGCAGGTTGGTAGGTATAGGGAAGGCAAGGCCGCAACCACAAACTGCTCGCCACCTGAACTATTATGCTACATTACGAACATAGCTACCTTGCTTAGCATGTTTATCCATTGAGAACAGAGATCAAAACTGACCGAAGCCAGTGGATCGTACAACCAACGTGGGGGAGCGCATGCTCCGGCGAATATGACGCGTGTGCGCTATAATATTATAGCCTGCCGGAGAGGGCGAGTGTGCGATTCACCGCACGTTGGCTTTTTCGCTTGTTTTCACGCCATATCTCTGGAATGCAGTTGTTTCAGGAAAATCGCCACGTTGATATCCATCTTCTCGTTGTTCACAACCCGTTGGTGCCCCTCATTGGCCGCCTCGTAGCCTGTAGTGCGAGAACTCGCGCGGACAGACAGACGACAGACAGACAGATCAAGTACCGTAACCCTCGCCACATAAATAATCATGTTTTAAAAACAGGTCCACGACAGCTGGCCAGCAATGCTGCTATGATGCCACTGGTGACATTATTGTGGGGCAAGTCGCTGGAGGAACTGTTGATTTTATTGCTCCAAAAGACATCAAGACAACCATCGGTCATTTCATTGTCGATGTCGTGCCACACTTCTTCTGCTGTACAAACACTTTTCTCAGTAACTGTGAAAAGTATTATCGATATCGTCCCTCAGATGACTGCTCACGTACACGTCCACAACAACCAGGTAAGAACGTTTATTTGCTTCACATTGTCGGGAATCAAACTCAGGCACTATGCTACTCACTGAGCTATAAATCTCGTACAAAAGTTGGTCTTCCTCACATTAGATACTGCCAGTGGTCGGTTGCCTCTCTGGCAACGTTGCACTGGGAGCTACTGTGCCATTTGTTGCTAGAATCCTACTAGGTTTCAACACCACATCGACATCAGTGCTTTATGTGTTTCAATGCCAAAACTGCGATAACTAAAGGAATTGTATTTATTCCTCTCTCTGCAGCATTTGCGAGGGGAGATCCTCACTTGATAACACTGGATGGACTGCGATACACATTCAACGGTCGTGGAGAATTCACTCTTATTGAAACACAAGGAGACATGTTCACACTGCAAGGCCGTATGACACTAGCCAATGGTGTCAACAAAAGTGCAATAGCTGCCACGGTCTTCTCAGCCATTGCTGCCAAGGACAATGATTCCGACACTGTTCAGTTCGAAGTTGATGAAAACAACACACTGATTGCAATCGTTTCCGGAGAACTCGTAGTGTTTGATCTTGCAGAACAAGAGTTTGAAAAAGTGACAGTGCAACATCTCGGCGAAAACTCTATTGAAGCTCTGTTTGCCAGTGGAGCATATGTAGTGGCTGGGGCAGAGAATGGGTTTATAGCAACCCTCCAGGTGATTCTGCCGGAAGCCTACTCTGGTCAGGTCCAGGGACTACTGGGGACCTACAATGGAGACGTATCAGACGACCTACTGCCTCAGTTTGGTGACAGACCACTCCCCCCTGACTCGAGCATGGAAGACATTCACACAAGTTTGGTGTAACATGTGAGTTGATACGTAATATTTGACCCGATTTAAACATTTCATGGGTTAGCGAAAAGTCTTCCCAGCCATTCTTGTACTATAGAGTCTGCACTGAATATTACTAGGGGGTAGGTGACAATGAGTCTTAAGCCTAGCTTTCATCTGTGCTGCAAAAACCTACCGGAAGTGATAGTAACAATGATGCTCTTACTGCTAACGTCATTCATGTACACGCAAACTTGAAGGGAATGTGTCAGTACATAAGGGCTAAAGATCCAATAAGACCCAGTGTAATTAAGTTTCCATTTTCAGCAGTAATTAATTTAGCCCTTTCATACTGCCACATTCCTTATAAATTCCATGTAGGGATTGTGGACAGTGCTACCAAGAGCCTGTTTGTGTACCAGCCAGAACATAACTGGGACTCGTTCTATGATCCTTACTTCGTTCCATCTTTCGAGCCAAATTTCAGTGACCCAACTCTAGAGTCAAAAGCAAATGAAATCTGTGGTGACGACAGCTCTTGTCTCTTTGACATTGCTGCTACCGGAAACATTGATGTTGGAATTTCAACTTTTGAAAGTACAAAGACCATAGACGAAATTTACACTTTCCTACTTCCAGGTTTGAATAATTGAGGATTGATCTCATACAGCCCCTTTCATTGTGTCTGTAACAACATTACTATAGTTGTGTGCAGTCCTGGGTGTGAGTTTGGAGCCTGTGTTGCTAATGACACATGCAAGTGCTCAGAAGGATACGCAGGGACATCATGCTCTGAAAAAGGTAGTAACGCTAAGGTGACCCAAGCATATATATCCACTTGCCCAATCCTAAGCTATTGACCAGGTTTCTCAAATCATAACAATACACCTACTGGCTAAACATATTTTCTAGTAGAGAGCATATTATTATCCATAGGGAAGAAGAATAGATCAAACCTTGTAGCTACTAATCCATGTTTCTGACTAAGTTTTGAGTCATGACATTTTTGTGTTGGTTACTCGGCTAATATACTTTGTGTACTCCACAGTTGTGCAGACTTGTGAGGAGAACATCTGTGAAAATGGTGGCAGTTGCACGAGGCACGTGAACGACTACACATGTATGTGCTCTCCTGGTTTCAGTGGCTTTCTCTGCGAGGAAGGTATGCCATTTACACGTGTTTGTAAGCCGCAAAAACTTAACCACTCTTTAGGCACGTGTATATATGGTGTTACAAAACTCGTACATTATAGCCTGCTGCATCTCAATGTTGACAGCTTTAGGTGAAAGCGACAATGACGAATCTGGGAATACTGGAACAGTGGTTGGTGTTAGTGTGGTGATAGTTTTACTGGCTCTCATCTCTATGACCGTTGTGGTGGTGATAGTCCTGCGAAATGCCCGTCAGAAGCGAAGGGGCGGTATATACCACATAAAAAAATCTGAGGAATTGTAAGTAAACATTCAATTCTAACGCAAGTCTTAATGTGTCTTCCTTTCATTTTTAGTGACATGCGGCAACCTGCTAAAGAACAAAAGTAAAAAGGAGGAACAAGAAACTGCTAGAACTTGTAAAAGTAGTTGTAAAAAAACTTTTATCATAGCATGTTGATTATTTGTTCGTAGATTTATTACTACATATTTTATAGTTATTTCCCTTACATGAGTGTCTCTGACTGATATTGCCATCAATGTAACAATTCACCGAAACCGCAACCATTTGCACAACTTACGGCAACAGTTTGATCAGACTCTAGGAGAGGGTGAATGTATATAGCTTGATACGAGAGTGGAAAGATGGAGCTGGTTAAAATGTGGGTCCAGATGAGCACAAGGACTCAAAAATATTTTAGTGGTGCTAAAACTTTTCCCACGGCTCAGAAACCCTACCTTACCAGCATTGCATGCTTTGGAGAATCGACATCTTTGAAGATGTAGAAGACCCATTTGAAGCAGCTCTGTGCCATTCTTCTCGGACTGGTAATGCGTGTGGGTACCAAACGTGCCCTGACACCACTTATAGTTGAGATAAAGTTGACTCTTGGGATCCATTGCTTGCACGGTATATACGTCCCGACTCCTGCGTCTCCTTAGAAAGAGCTGGGCACAAGGCATATAGCTACAGCACGCGCGCTCGACCGCGCATGCGATGGAGGGCTAGCTGGTTTTCTCTCTCATCTCTCTTTAGATATTCACCAGCCAATGATGGTTGAGAGACTGCCTTCTTTGCCTTGCAAAGGATGAGAACAATCCCGCTGTTCGATCCGCTCCCAATGACAAAACATTACTAAAAAAAATGTGACCATAAACATTTTCTAGCAAAAACATGGCTACATACACACATAAACACAAAAATGCATAATTATTGTGAGAGAAGGCAGGGCCACCTCGCAGCAGGTCAAAGGGTCCCTCCACCAACTGGGGTTGTCAGACTCCCCTTCACCTCAATGGCATTAGTGGACAGAGAGCGGGCAGTCTGGCGGACCACGGTATTACATCTCGACGCTGCAGGGCTCGGAGGGACATGCCGGGAGAGGGCGGGGCTCGAGAAATGTCTGGAGGGGCGGGGCTAGTGGGAGGGGTGGAGGGGAACCGGAGAGTGAGGGCCTTGTGGCGACAGAAAGACACGGCGGGAACAACTGGACCGTGCACATCATCAAAGATGATTCCCAGGAGTTTCCCGTTGCGGTAGAAGGACATGATGTGTTGGGAGAGATCCAACATGACTCCCACAGCATCTCCCTCCCTGAACAGGTTGTGTTTGCGACAGAAGGGGTTGAAGAAGGTGCACCCGTGAGCGAGTTTCTTTGCGGTCCCGCAGGCAAGGCCCCACGAACGGTTCCCAATGGGACACGTCTTTATCCCTATGACTCCGTGTGACCTGCAACCACATAAGGAATCATGCAGTAGAATAATATAAGCGTTGAAAAGTTACTGGGTATATTTTATATACTAGCACAAGAGCCACTGCCTTCTGCAGAATGAAACCTGTGGCATGTCTCATACATAAATTGGGGATAGAATGGTTTTCCACAATTACTGTTAAGGGTCATTCTGCACTTCACGATACGGCCTTAAAGTAACAAGAGCGCCTGGTTCACAATACAAAACACATGAGAAATGTAAGTCTGCAAAACCTGGCACGGACAAAAACACATGAGAGTCACACACACGCACACATTACCTGTGCCACTGGTGGAACCCGACGACACCAATGACAGCCTTCCTGGAGAGAGGGGGTGCTTCGTACTTCTCCAGGACCACCTCCCGGTAGTGGCAGCCATGGGAAAGGATGGTGTTGGCACCCACACTTACCCAGGTGGCGTTCTCCCCAATACTGACTGTGTAGCCTCCATTGGTGATGTGGGCTCTTGGGGGACGCTGGTTAGGATCCCACAGGAAACCTGGGTGTATCAGAACCATGGTTGGCTTTTTGTTTGGTCAAAATAGGTTATGGGTTCCTTACCATTGCATGCATGAGATAATATTGCTGGATGAATTGTACGTGAGGTACATACGAAAGCAAAGCAAACCCAAAGCTAACGAAACCTAGCTAGGACAGTACTTCTTTTACAAGTTGTAGGCAGCAGCACCCATAGTGTCGGTACTCCTTGTAACACTCTAGGAGCAAGCAACAAGGTTTCAATCTATATTTTAAGTCTGGTTTTAGTCCAATTCTGCATTCAGACAGCTAGGTGGGCTCGGCTAGGTGGGCTCTGCTAGGTGGGCTCTGCTAGGTGGGCTCAGCTAGGTGGGCTCTGCTAGGTGGGCTCTGCTAGGTGGGTTCTGCTACGTAGGTGGGCTCTGCTAGGGGAGCTCGCTTCAGTCCCAGAAAACATTGCATGGCTCACACGCTTTCTTCTTGGTATAGCTGACTGAGACACTGTATGGCCCGATGCCTACGTCATTCACAGCAGCCACTCTGAAATAGTAGATGACATCTTCGTCGGTGCCAACTCCATCAGCATCACACTCAATCTGGGGGCCTTGATACACCACTCTGTGGCAGTGTGGGAAGGAAGAACATCACATCTCAGAGCAAGAGTGGGAGAGGAAGAACGTCACATAATTATTATAGGGTAATACATAAGCATTACATTCCCCATATTAAATCAAGGTTGGCTGGCCAGTCCATCTCCTCTCTGCGTCAAGAGCTCATGACTAAAAGAAATGCAAAATGTTTGGGTGAGCAAAGTGACCTTCAACTGCTGTACATGACGTTCTCACAGGCACATGTTCATAGCGCAGGGTCGGTCACCATTCGTTACATTGTACATCTGGAAAACAACGCAATACAGACAACTAAGTGGGCCCGCTTTGCTTGCTAATAGGTCCATCTTCTATACTATAATTTCACAAGTCATTAGCGAGGATAAGATGAATTTTATACACTCAAGAGCTGTATCTGTGTCAGCGCTACCACACTTACATTACTCTCAACAGCTAATATCATGTGATTGTGTATAGTGTGTATGCTGACGACGCGAGACATACTTCAAAGTTTGGACCGATTTATTTGTAGTCATTACAAGCAGTTTGCGAGATTGTGTGTAGTAATGCAAGAGGTCTCGGTTATTACGTTATATCACATGCACACACGTGAGTTGTGGTGATGGTCTATAGCTACACTCCTTAATTCTTGTTTGACAATGGTGCAGTAAAAATAAACTCTAACAACACTCTTTCATAACGTAGAATGATCACACGCGTGTAACACTATCAGTTAATTATAAAGGTGCATGTAGCTAGCTAGCAGTGGAGTAATGAGTAAATTAAGTTCCATACGTTGGCAGTGAAGGGACAAGGATCGGCATTTTCTCGTCATTTCCATCGTCAGTATTTTCTGAACTCTGTCTCCGAAGTGATGCCTCTTCATACACCTCCCAGTTCTCCTCAACCCCGCTGCCAACACCACCCTGTTTCACAATCTTCCTCCATGGCAAGGTGAAAACTATTGGAAGTCGATACTTGATCAGAACGTACTGGCGGTAGAGTACTAAACAACCAAGTTGAAAAGTAGCAGCGGCCGTAAAAATGTAGTCAATCACGGTTTGTCCGCTGTAGAGTTTGGCCAGTGAGTAAACGGCAAGATTTGAGACAATTGTGATTTCATATGCAGACACGTACCAACTGCGATAGAAACCCATCACGTATCCAATCATTTGTAGTAAGAATATGGCGAGGAGACACATGGCCAGAAGAATGATACCGCTACTTTTATCAGGAGTTAGAACCAGTACAATGTGAAGGATTGCTCTTGATAACAGGAGTACCCCTACCCAATAGCGGTGTTTGTCTTTCAACGGACCGTAATAGGCATCCATGAATGGCTTGATTCGGAACATTGCACGAGAGATGAATCGATTATTGCTCCGCACTAGCCACTGGCCTAGTAGTAAAGTCAGGGTGTAGGGAACACACAGAAATATCAGTACAGTCACAGCCACAACGAGCAAAGGAAGGTGCTTGGCTCCAAGATAATCAATGTCACCATCCAGTAACCACGCCTTTTTCGTGTAGTTTGGATATTCTACACTAGAGTAGGATATGATGGCTATTCAACTACATAGTAGTTTGTTGTAGGAGAGCAGAAATAGTGTGGGAAGAACAGAGACTGCATTGGAGGCAATTATCGTTGCAGCTCTGTTGCTGTATCTTCCCAACACTACGACAACTCCTGCGATGGTCCAAATGTACAGAGGAAAAAGGAACTGTAGCCACATCTTCCAGTACTCAGTGAGACCATCAAAGAAACAAGACTCGATGCCCAAGTCAAGGTTGGTCCAAGAAACGATGATAGTCAGTACATTGTTGTGGCCCCGCGGTCTCAAAACGGCCCAGCTAGACTGAATGATGTTGAAGTACAAGGTCAAACCGTTTATGTATCCACCAGAAACTGTGATATCCAGAGTTTTAATGGCAAGCACCAACACAACACCGGCAAGTGTAACGGGTATAAGCAGAGAGAGGTACTTGTTGGAGCAACGCAGACACCTGTGACTCCCTAGGACAGCACTTAGACCTTCCCGGCATCCCCCGCAGAGAACACCAGAATGGTTGTAGTTGCACTGGACATCAAGATCATCAAGAGATACATTCTCCTCAGTCTCTTTGCAGAATAGCAACAGACAGTACTGTGACACTGCCAAGTGTTTGTCTTCATTCAGTCCAATCCAAGAGGCACCACTTCTCTCAAACGTCTTGTTCTCTATGTAGCACTTGACTCCAGGGAGCTTCCGTAGCTGTGGACTACACACGCATTGGTATGGAGGCTCAGAGAGACTGAATCCAAGTGGACATGGTTGGACAGAGATATTGATGTAGACAGGAAAGTCAAGCAGGTCTTGTGGGAATAGTCCATTGCCATTCTGGAAGGCTTTGTATTGTTCTAATGCACTGTGGACACTGTCATTGCTCACAACTTGTACTTGTGCAGTCTCCACAGCAGTCAGGACCAGAACTGTGCTGTGAGTGGGAGCTGCGAGGATGGAGTAAGTGAGCTGATTACAGTGAGTCTGAGCCACCGACTGGCTGTACTGCCACTGCTCCAGTCTGCTGTCTTCATCATCAGAGGACAGGAATTGACCATAGACTGAGCCGGCCCCTGCCCCAAAGTCTTGCCCCACCACAGCTGCTGGCAGGGAAATGCTCTCTCCTGGATACATCATGTGATTGTAAAAGATCTTCAGACAGTCGGGTTGACCAGTGGAGTTACAGAGGCACACTCTTGAAGGCTGAGAGGAAATGACTGACATGGTGTTTGTCTGGTTTATCACAGAGACTTGCTTGAACTGTGTTAGACAGTTTGAACCATAAGCGGCAGTGGCTAACCCCATGTGACCACCATACACCACATCACCACCATTACCAGCCGAGTTGTTGATAAATATGGGACCATTTCCCAGGAACTGAAAACTGCACACCGAACAGAGCGTGATAGTTTCAGAATTTTCAGAGTCCACCTCGTAAAAAGTGTTGGAATCTACATAGACGGCACCGCCCACAGACGTAGCGTGATTACCAATACACAGGAGGGACGAGTTTAGAGCCAGCTTAATGACACTCTTCTGCTGTAGGATCATAGCTGCTCCAAGAGGTGCTGTGTTGTTTGAGAATGTCACAACACCAGAGAAAGTCACATTCGAACCGACTGCCTTCATTGCTGATACTTTATTCTCAGTGAAAGTGCAATTTTCAAAGTTAACATCTCTCGATTGGTAGAGCACTGCCACTGCTGGATGGTCTGTTGTGTCACTTACAGAGTCATAGAACTCCTTGAAGCATGTGTGTTTCACTGTAACACTACTGCTTCCATACACCAAAACAGCAGGCTGATTTGTCACGTTTCTGATACAAATACCATCAAGAACAATATCGTAACAGTTCTGGATGGAGACTGGGGCATTTGTGACCACATTTTCAATTGTCGCATTCCTTAAATTGTTTAGATAGAGAGCACTGACAGAGCCTTGTGTGATTGTCAGATACGTGTCCTTTATCACTGTATGACTAGCATTGAAAAGCACCATTCCCGTACCGGATGTAGTCATGTTGAAATTCACAAAGGAAGTCCCCCAAATGTTTGTTCCCCAAATTCCACGATCTGCGACTGTCACATTATGAAACAGAGTGTAGAAAACAAACTCAAGCTCAATGCACAGAATGGGGCACAAGCTCATTCTTGAGTTACGTATGGTTGTGTTTCTCGTAAGATTTACCAAGTATATAGCCTCTGCCTCCATAGCAATGAAATGAATAGAGTCTATTACTGTGTCAGAGCCTGCTACAATATGTATGCCATTGTCACCACACCTGTGGAGTGTCCCTTTACTCACGGACACGTCGTGTGTTTTTTCGAGGCGAATGCAGTGGCTCTCTGCTTCTGAGACCTCCACATATTGAACACTCATATTTGACACCTGATACACTGTTATTGCTTGCCTACAAGAGCTAACAACAGTCAGGTGTTGTAGCAATATGCCACGGGTATAGTGTGCATGAATACCCACAAAATTCAAAGTCAAATTCAGTAGAAATGCTCTAGTAGAGTCACGTAGGAGAATACCTCCACACAGAAAGCTGATATATTTACATCTGTCCCCGTATTCTTCTAACACACTCTCCTCAACACTGATAGACACAGAGACACTATGTACTGTGAAGGTATCACTCCCGTAGAAGCTAATTCCACTTATTGACGAGTTGGTATTGGATTTGACCGCAATGATTTGAATTCCTTCAACTGTAGCTTCACTTGTGTTGTAGAACTGCATGGTAGAACACTCCTGACACACACCACCTTGCGGGCACTCACACAATTTTGTGGAATTGAAAACAATAAGTGGGTTGTAGCTATGGTGTTGAATAGGATAGCTCCTAATAGTCACATTAAATGCATTAGTAATGAGAACTGGTGACGATATATCGTGAGTGCCACTCAGTAGCCAAAATACAGAGTTGTTGTTGGACTTGAAATACTGATCACTGGCCTTGATATACTGAGATAGAGTGAGACATGGCTGGCCGGGACAAGAGCTGTTGGCTGGTTGAGTTGGCCTCACAAAGTAGCCAGATGCTCCACACACCAGAGGTGCTGCTATGTTGGAGACGTGAAGGAAGAGTAACAGAGGCAGACAATTCATGCCTGGGATTTAAGCTTGAGTAGAGAATACTGAAACTTCAAAGAATTCAAGTTGCAACTTAGTTTCAGCAGGCTGTTTTATACCCTCTGTGTGAAACTTGTTCACAGGTTCCAAACATGGCAAGGAAAAACAAGTCGGTCTGCACAGGTGGGTTGGCTTGTCACGAAAACAATCCTAAAAGTAGTCTATTTCCCGTTCTGGTGCATTGCCGTAGTAGACGTTCCCACACCGCTTTTAGCAGTATTGCACAGCATTCGTGTTTACAAAGGAATCACACACAAGGTGTGATTTTCAGTTTGGTGTTTATTTGGTAGCAAACATGTGTAGTAAGATCTGTGATAAAAGTATTGGTAGCATGCCAAATACTCACGAGGATGCTACATATGTAGATCACCCAGAGTAACACAGAGAGCCTGTATCACATGTACATGACACATGTATCAGTGCCTCTAGACCCCTTTTGTAGGAATGGCACAGGCTCATGGGATCATCCGTGTGTATTAAAAAAAGCCTCTGAACTCTGTAAAGATTCGAAACACACTATTAATACCTCATCGGGTGATATATCTTCTTAATTGTTCTTCTTTATTTTACTAACAATTCTGTAAAATAAACGGGATGTAGGGATGTCACTTATGAAGGGGGAAAAGAAGATGACAAGACAGAAAATCGTTCATTGCCACACCCCCCTCCTGGCTCCGCCTCATCCCCATATCTCGATCTGTGTGTGTGCTCATTACCCACACCTACATAATTAAGTTTTATCTTGTTCGTGTATGCATGATACCCACAGAGCAATAAATTGTGAACTATCAATCCTCTCAATGTCTACATGAACTGCAAAGAATTAGGGATGGACTTTCTGTCTCGTTGTAGCTAAGTGTTTTTTGCTGTTCCCCTTCTTTTTATGAGGTGACATCCTTATATCCCTTTCATTTCAGGGAATTATTCTTCCACTTGTTTCACTCAATGCTAAAAGTTGTGTAGATAGATAGACACATAATAATACTTTCATGCATTCACACTGGTGAACCCCAGCGAGAGACCCTGCAGTTCTCATAGCTAGATCCAATCCGATGTAATCTGAGATAGGAGGTGATGCTGGGCCCCAACGCGTAGTTATAATGAAGTCTACTATAATGAAAAGCACTGAAGTACAAACCCTCCGCGAACTACGCATGCGCGGTACTGCTAATTGATGGGCTGGGCTATTCAGTATGCGTTTACTCGCAGTCTCTCCCGCCAGTAGCTCGCGGAGAGTCTTACACGGGCTAGCTACAGCAGTAGATAGAATGCGGGAGTCGATACACGCCCTTCGTTGTGTCTTCTTGAACCTCCTAGGTACACAGAACGAGCGGATCAGGTCGCAGTAAGTCAAGTGCGATTATGCATATTGGCGATTTCACAGCATATCTCTCGAACGCAGTCGTTTCAGGATAATCGCCTCTATATTTTTCAGGCTCGCGTAGTTCTGAAGCCGCTGCTATCGCTAATAGGCCACCTCGTCGCCTGTAGTGCCAGAATAAGCGTCGACAGACACCCAGACAGACAAACCAACTACTGTAACCCTCGCGGCGCATGCGCGCCGAGGGTTAATGACTTATTCTAGCTGGGCACACAGTTTTGCGTGCGCTATAGGTCGCGAGCGAACTACGCGGCGTAGCCTGCGAGACAATCTGAACACTTAACCAGTCGGCAGAAGCCAGCAATGTTGTTTCAGATTGTGATCACACTGGGAGTCCTCGCCCAGGTCGGCGTATTTGCCATCGACGACCGAATTCTGGAGCGAGCTTCTAATGGCACCTCCGTAGTCCTGCTCACAGTGGCCTACCTCCAACAAACCACCATCTTCTCCGACGACAACGGGATGCTACGCCGAATCGCCTACGTAGAAACGAGGGACGGGGCAAGACTCAGCGATAATATTTGGGCTGTGAGCGAGGAGGGGCTGCAATTGACGCAGGCTTCCGACCATCCGACTCTAAACGTCAAGCACAATCTCATTTCCCGAGAACTGGATATAGACTGGATCGCCGTGGATTGGGAGGAACTGCAGCGACCACTGTACTCTGCCGTGGCAGCTCGTCTGCTCCTCTTCCTCGCTCCGGAACGGCTGCCAGATGTGAACGATATTGATGGTCAAGCTGCGTTTTGGAAGAAGTACTATAACACAAATGGATCAGTGAGTGAATTTACTGGAGCCTCTTTTGAATTGGAAGGTGAATAAATTGATACCAAAGCTATTGTAACACAGCATTGATGGGACTCCACTAATAATAAAATTCAATGCATGTGGGTAGGGAAGCTATGCCATAGCTTGGCAATTATTTTACAAACGCTACAAAAGCATAATCGACATCAGCAAAATATTACATTGACTACGTATGTGTTGATAAATGCACCTTTCTCCTATGGGATAACTTCATGGTCTTGCAAAGTCGAAGCTATATATGAGACTTGCTAGACCATGAAGTTATTCCATAGGAGCAAGGTGCATTATCAGCACATAGTCAAAGGAATTTATTACATATTGCTGTGTTGGTTATTGTGTGACATGCTCAACTGGTTATTGCAACATGCTCAACTGTCTATAAATATTCAGGGTCCTGTTCATTATTCATTCCAACTCTCCCATGAATTCGAATTGCCCGAGTGGGAGAGAATGACACTTTTCCATAATGATCATTGTCTCAGCTCTGGTTATGACTGTGTGCTATATATTCAGTGGGCGAGAAAGTATGACCACCTAGTTTTCCGAATTTAGGTGCTTTTTACAGTCAAGAAAAAGTGACATGCAGACTGCTATATACTGATGTGCCTCATTCCCAGGCATCTTTGAAAATTTCCTGGTACCTTTAAGTAAGAGATAATGTGCGTTAGGAGTTCTCATAGGTCTCGAAGGGTATGGTGGGACTATGAATATTAATAATCGGGACTCAATATCGGGACAATACGCGCGAACAACCAAGTGCGCATGCGCGTATGGTTCAGTTAGGACGCACCGCGATCGCTCGCCGGTTACGAGTCTATGCTTGAAGCAACAGTACATACATTATACGCAGTGCGTAAAGAGTAACCGAGTACAGAAGTCCAGTTGTCCATGATTCGTTGCTCTGCTGCAAACCGTCACTACCGCGGAGTACCCCGAGAAATCGGACAAGCAAGGTGATGGGCGGGACAAGGCTGGGAAATCGGTATCTGTCCCGCCTAATTGGGACAGTTGAGACCTTATGGACGAGGGGTGTGGTCGAGAGACTCATACAGCACGAGGCGCAGCCGAGTGCATGCCTCTTGACCACAACCCGAGTTCCAATAAGTCATGTATAGAACGATAGGACGCACATTATGTGTTTTATTGTGACTTTGTAGCAGTCGTCGACCTCGAGCGAGAGAGATTCGACTGCGTAGCCTATGGAATGCCGTTTCCGCCAAAAGTAAGGGCTCTCCGCTTGTCAAAAATCGATCTCCAAATCGATCACGTACTCGATTTTTGGTCAAAAATCGATCTCTAAATCGATCACTTACTCGATTTGTGTGGGGAAAATCGTTTTGTGGGGAAAATCCTTCTCTAAATCGATCTTTCACTCTTTTTTTGCTCTAATCGATTTCGTAATCGATCTCGCGAAACACTCTTCAGTGTGCGATGCCGCTACAAAACTCCGCGGACTACGGATGCACGCGACATTGATTGATTTGGTCTGTGATCTGATTGGTGTCTCGACTTCGTGTGAACACCCCCCCCTTTTTCCCGCGAGGCACGCCGGTTAGCTTAGACCTCGATCTATACAATCAGATCGCAGAACGGCCAACAACGTCATTTGCATCCTTAGTCCGCGGATTTTAGTGGGCTGGGCATCACGGACTAGAAGCTTCGCGGATACTACAGATATGACGTCTTTAGGACCGGTTATACGTCAAACACACACGTTTCTTGAAGCTAACGCGAGTAAATACAACGTAAATCGAGTAAAAGATCGATTTAGAGATCGATTTTTGACCAACAATCGAGTACGTGATCGATTTGGAAATCGATTTTTGACCAAAAATCGAGTAGCTACGTGATCGATTTGGAGATCGATTTTTGACAGGCGGAGAGCCCTTACTTTTGGCGGAAACGGCGTTCCATACTACCCATGCGCACGTGCGCACTCGCTGGCTTCTCGAGCGAGCTCTCTGTTCTCGAGGCTACCGTAATCGAACAAGGTCGTGATGGTGGCTCTTTCTCCCTCAGAGAAACTCGTTTCATAGTTCGCTGGGCCGTTTGACCGGTCGGTGTGCCGCGGCCGCGGTCTCGCTTGCTACTGGGAGCTGAATGAAGGGGTGTGGTCGCCTCAGCCATCCCTCGCCTCTACAGCCACTACAGAACAGTCATCCCTCGCCTCTAAAGCCTCTACAGAACAGTTTTTGTCTACGCTATGGGTACGATGCTGATGCTAGTTCTATATTGAACGCGTGCTATATACAATACGGGAAATAAAAGTATGCGCGGCTACTTTGATCCGCCCACGCAAGTCACAATAAAGATAAGATAATGCATTGTTGCATGGGCCCACGTGCCAGATTGGATATGTTGGCACAGTTGTGACATAATATTATGCAGCCCTCGGGCATTACGTCATAACCTGGTCAAACGTAGCCCATGGGTCACGAGGGAAAGCCTGTTGCCTTTACATAGCGACTAGCTAGCTATCCACCTTCCCAGCAGCCTATTGTAAGTTTTGCCAAGAGGGAAGCCTAGGCAGCTCTCTTAGATCACTGGATAGGCAAGTGTTCCACAGTGGTATATACACCTCGTTAGCTAACCCTCGGTGCGCATGCACGGCGAGGGTTACAGTACTTGGTTCATGACTGTCCATTTGTCGTTTTCTGCCACCATGCGCAGGAAATCGGCCAAAGAGCGATAGCAACGGGTTCAGTGCTACACTGGCTCGAATTGTAAATTACAATTTCTTTCCCGTAAAGAATGTATGGGGAGATAAAAGAGCGTGCTGTAGAAAAACCAAGCGGTATTCGGAGACGATTTGCAACTAACTCCATATTGTAATGAAAAGCACTAAAGTGCAAACCCTAGGCTCAAAATGCGCACGTTTGTGGTTTTGTAAGCTAGGTGGGCTATTTCAAAGTGGATCGTATCAAACAGTTATTTCGCATAACAGTGTTCGTATTAATGAGGTTCCACTGTAACTACAAACTTGAATATAAGATGAACAAATTGGATGAAGGGTATCTGCTATGAGTTCATTAGTGCTTATCAGAGTAACCAAATGACATGTTGTTGCAAGTATGCAGTAACACAGTTCAGCTATGAGCGGAGCATTATTGTGCATTGAACATGACGGGTGGAGTGTCTGTGCTTTGATAATATATAGCTCAGAGGGATCCTTCAACGTAGAAATGAGAGTTCTTCTTTAATCCTGTCATGTATGAGATATTTGATGGATAGCCTGTATAGGAGGGATGGTAATACCGAATTAAATATAAAATTGGTCAAGTGATATACATAGAAACATAGCACTACTCCATAGTGACTATGTATACCACACTCACATTCGCTTTTTGCATTCTACTGTGCTTCGTTGCTTGGGATATATTGCCAGACTGGGCTTTACGCTTAGATGGGAAGGCATGGCCGCATCCACAAACTGCTCGTCTAACGTGAACTGCTGTACTACATTGCGGACATACCTTGCTCAGTTTGTTGTCCATCGAGAACAGAGATCAACACTGACAGAGGAGAGAAACTCAAGAACCGCTTGCTCGTCCAAGGTCAACCACGTGGCATATCGCAGATGCGCATGCTCCGGCAAACGATAGTTACGGCAACATACGCGCGTGCGCCATGGATCGCTCGCGTCTGATGCTCCGGCAAACGGTATACACCCACATACGCGCGTGCGCCATGGATCGCTCGCGTACGCTTTTTCGCTTGTTTTCACGCCATATCTCTGGAACGCAGTCGTTTCAGGAAAATCGCCACATTCATATCCATCTTCTCGTTGTTCACAACCCGTTGGTGCCACTCATTGGCCGCCTTGTAGCCTGTGGTGCGAGAACTCGCGCGGACAGACAGACAGACAGAATGACAGAACGACTATATACCGTAACCCTCGCTGGGCATGCGCGCCGAGGGTTAATACTAAAAATCCAGTGATCCCCTACCGCTCGGCAAGTTATAGTGAAGAATACTAATAACTCTGTCACATTCACAGCGTGAGCCCTAGAGCCAAGCTAAATGCACAGTACCTTACTTTGATCCTTTTTACCAAAAAAAGGAAAAAATATCCTTTTTACCGTGGTTTCAAACGAATTCTCCATATGTGTTGTCAACAAACTTCGAGCATGTCGTCGTACGCGCTAATTGGAATTCTTGTACGATTCACGTCAGACCTCCTCCTCTGAGCTGACGGCACTTAATAATTCGCCAATGCCTAAGACTAACATGGACCGGATCCGCTTGCTCTGTGGATATTGAAGGCACAAGAAGTCACAACAAACAACGACTCCCGCATTCTATCTATACTGTAGCTATATAGCCCGTGTCAGACTCTCCGCGAGCTACTAGCGGGAGACCACGAGTACACGCGTGCTTAGCCCAGCCCATCAATTAGCGGTACCGCGCATGCGCTGTTCGCCGAAGGTTTTGCACTTCATATTGTTCTAGTAGGCACAAACATTCTTTACTGCAGGTAATGTTCTGGAAAGTTACTCGTCAGAATTCTTTGTGGCCTTTGGCAGAAATGATGCTGATGGAAGAGATTCACCAACTCTGAGATTGTTCATTTCATCCATTGAACCAGATCCCGTGCTAGTCACTGTCGATACTCACAGAGGATTTAGCTTCTCTGGGTTCGCTACCAACAACGAGACTTTGTCAGTGGAGATACCAAACACGTTTCAGGTTTTCTCAAGCGACGAGCGAGATAAAGGGATACGGGTCACAGCTGATGGCCAAAGCAGCATTGTAGTTTACGGTTTGAACTATGACACATTTACATCTGACGCTTTCCTGGCCCTCCCCTGCGATCGCCTCCCAGTGGACCAGTATGAATACTATGGTGTGTCATACTCTGGTGGGGGCCATGGACTGAGTCACATTTTGATTGTGGCCTGTGAGAATGGCACAGTTTTTCAAATAGGTTCACGGGTTATTGAGATAAACCAAATGGAGTCTTACTTTTGGGAGAGTGATAGTGTGACTGGAACAAGGGTTATTTCTAATAAACCGCTGGTGATGTATGTTGGACATAGATGTACCGATATCCCTTCTTATTCGAGTGCTTGTGACCACATCACGGAGCAAGTGCCTCCAACTGCCATATGGGGAACTACTTTCATGAGTTCGTCTTATGCAGGCAGGGCATCAGGTGACCTCTACCGCATACTGGCATCTCAAAGCTCCACTTCAGTGACTGTGAACTGTAGTACTCTCAGTGAAGTGCTGACATACAACCTCGACACTGCTGGCTCGTGGCAGGAAAATTACACTCCTGACAAAAGCTTCTGTTCAATAACATCTGACACACCCTACTTGTGATGCAGTTTGCACTGGGAACAATGAAGATGGGATTGGAGATCCGTCATGATGATGATCACACCAGTTGAACAGTGACAGTAACACACTATGTTTCAATGTCTTGCCAGAGTTTGAAATCAACTATATACACACTGTATGTGGACTCTGAGGACTTTCAACCAGAGAGCATTTTTGTTGATGACACCAACCTTGCGAATTACACATGGTTGCAGTTACTGCTCCAGTGCTGAATTTGTGGATACATAACAAACATTTCTCTGCTGCCTGGAGAACACCAACTCTATCATGCAGAGTCTCATCGCAATTGGTGTCTGGTATGGTTTCAACCATGCTAACTGTATGGTACCCTGGAGGATTGCAACTAGAGCCAGTTCAGTGTAAGCTCCATATAAACTATGTAACTTCTGGTTACCTTCACTACTAAAACAGGTGGCAAAGACTAAATAATTTATGATTTAACGGAACTAGCAAGCCTTTATGAATTTTCTCTCTTTGGTTTGGTTACAGTGGCAACCATCGTTCTCGCAGTCAGAATTTACAGTGCTTGAAAAAGAAGAGTTGCAAGAGTGGAACTTGTGCGATCGGTGACATTCAAGAGTTGTTTTATTGGA
>CASHTH010004419.1:0-42226 GCA_030341885.1 Geodia barretti
TGTTGGGATGTGTCTTGGTCTTTGTTTTTCTTTTCTTCTAGGGTCCACCAAAACTGGTGGCCTAATTGCACGTGCCACTTTTTGTGGTCATGGTGGAACTCAATGTACTACATGACCTTAGTACAAGGGTAGTATACATGGGGTATGAGTAAATATCGTGATACGATACTTAGTACATGATAGCTACACTATGGGTATATCATGCCCGGTACAACATACATACAGTAATGCCCTTATCATAAACAGCAGCATGGAGAATTCGTGTTAATCGAAGAAGTTGACCACGATGTAGCATAACTTCAACATCTCTCTCTCCCTCTCTCCTTTCTCCTCTTTCACCCTGCAGGCTGGCTACACGAAGCAGTTCCTCCGTCGACTGACTCGAGGTGCCGCGTCTCTCCCAGACGGCCCTCTCTTCTCGACTCGCATCCTCGTAGTCCACGCTTCAAAAAGCAGAGTCAGTTATGCATCCAGCCTCAGCCCACTCCACAATGCAACAAACCTGTATGTATGTATGTATGTGTGTGTATGTTGTGTATGTAGGGAGGTGATAGAGAAGAGACCTTATGAATTCAAGATCGAATGTCTGCAACAAGTCAGAGATCTGTTTCCGTGATACTGTCCTCCGGCTGGGTATGGCAATAGGCACAGTGCTGGTGTGTGTGGTAAGTGAGGTTTTCGAGGGAGTGTGTAACGTGTGGGCGTGACTTGAGTATAGTTGAAACAAGTGTCCCTTGTAGAGAGGTCGTCCCTATCTCGGAGGTTCTCTTATCGGAGGTTCACTGGGGAAAATAAGGACACCTCTTCCTTGTCCCACTGGTATTATCTTTCCAAACGTTGTATATACCAAACGAAAAATTCAGAGTGTCTTAAGTATCAGTTTTCTATTCCCCCATTCCCAGGATGTCAAGTCCTATACCCAGGTTGGAATACCACGGTCTCGGATTTTCACTGTCAACTACAAGGTACGCTTGTTGTTGTTGAAATGTCGGTAAACTGTACTTTTTTCACTCTGTACTAATATTTCTGCAGGGGCACCTGAAATATGAAATATCAAGCACATTTCAATCAACGTATGTTTCTGACCTTCTGTGTAAAAGACTGTACTATTATGGTATCTCTAATTGGTGCCCATCCACAGCTACATGAACATGATTGAGTTTGTGGATGCTCAGTTCCCTCCTGTCGGTCGTCGCCTCCCCTCCTCCCCCTCTCCCCCCTCCCCTCCTCCCTCCCCTCACTCCACACGAGAAGAGTACAGCACTTTCAATTTCTGGAGAACAGACCTGCCACACCAGCCGCCCTTTGACCTCTGATGTTCATTATCATCCACACTGATTTTTATAACAGCAGAGTCGAACCTCTCAAGTGTTGTGATGTTTGTGGTTCGGTTTTGGAGTGATTTTCAAGTTCCTTTTGTATATTAGGTATATATGCAGTCATTTTGTGAACCAGCAGTATATGGTTCGTGGGTATTCGCGAAGAATCTGGTTTTTGTGAGAATCATGCCATTATGGTAATTCAGCAACTGCACATAGAATGACGTGTCTAGTACACTTCAGTTCAATGCGTGGATGTATATATATTAACAGACGCATTTATGGTGATTCATAATTAACCTACGGCGCGCATGCGCAGCGAGGGACGGTAGTTGGGGTTGTCTGTCTGTGCTGTCTGTCTGTGTGTGTGTGTGTGTGTGTGTCTGTTCGGTTACTCGTCTCTCACTTCTATCTCCTTCTCGAGTGTTGGCGCTTCGTCTCACAAAGGGTACCACCTAGGTCTGAGCGGGCAATGCTGAAGCGTCCAGAAAATATGTGGGGTTTTCTCTGAAACTGCTCCGTTTGCAGGCGTAGAGCGCGAAGCAAGCTAATATGCGAAATAGGCTAACGGACGGGACGGCTTACCACGGTCGTGTGATCGATCCGCCGCGTGCTCATGCGTACTCAGACTGGACACCAGAAGATGCAACGCAGAGGGCGTGTATCGCCTCGCGCATGCTATCTAGTAGTGTAGGGTTAGCCCGCGTACGACAGGGGTCAGACTCTCGCGCGAGCTGGGAGAGCCCACGACGTAACAGCTAAACTAAACAACTCCAGCAAACACCCGCGAACCCAGCCCATCAATGTGTGTGTACGTGCGCATGACGTTTACTTACCCGTGCGCGTCACAATGCGCCGAGGTTTTGCAAAAAAAACCCCCCATTCTTGCAACGCAAGCCAAAACTCTCCTATCCCAAACCCAAGATAACCCACAACCCATTAACTACTAAACTTGCTCTCAAACCTCAAACACCAACTCAACACACAACCGCCACTTCAGGTCTTTTTCATTTAATAATAGCTAAAAATCACCATGTAATCAAAATGGCAGCAAATTAAAAACGTGTGGTAGAAATCATCAGTTATGTCAGGAGGGCATGGTTCTCTAGTTCACAATCTCCGAGGAGGAAGGCATGGCTTTCTTCCCCTAATGACAACGATGACGATGACGATGAGGAGGAGGAGGAGAGGCAGTCGTGTTCCAGTACCCCAGTCAGGAACTGGCTCAGGACTCTGTCCATGTACGTCTTGCGGAACGGGAACAGACCCTGCATGAACCCAATGTGACCCCCTCTCCTGGTGGTCACCAGGATGAGGTTGGGGTTTGCCTCTGCCACATCTTCTGGGATAGCTAAAGAGGGGAAAGATAGTGGGCATTATTTGGAGCTCTAGCTCTATAGAACAGGGATGGTTGGCATTATTTGGAGCTCTCTATAGAACAGGGATGGTTGGCATTATTTGGAGCTTTCTATAAAACAGGGATGGTTGGCATTATTTGGAGCTCTCTATAGAACAGGGATGGTTGGCATTATTTGGAGCTCTCTATAGAACAGGGATGGTTGGCATTATTTGGAGCTCTCTATAGAACAGGGATGGTTGGCATTATTTGGAGCTCTCTATAGAACAGGGATGGTTGGCATTATTTGGAGCTCTCTATAGAACAGGGATAATTATTTTGGAAATCTAGAACTGTTCTATAATTCAGTGAAAACTCTGAATAGTGGGCCTCATTCAGAGGATTATATACATCACACACACGTTAGGCTGTACTTTCAGAGGTTCCAGTGCATTTGCTCTCAAAATGGATGGACGTTGCAAAAATTATTGGCAGGTGTAAAGTCTAAATGTACAAGAATTGTGCTCAAAAACTGCACTATAATATACAGCATATGTCGGATCTCTCACTTCAACTGCCTGTCTTACCATCAGCAGGGCAGAAAGGGTCGTCGACGGCGTTGACAGCGATGACAGGAATTGTCAGCTCTCCTACATTCTCACAAGGAGAGTGTGACTGCTGCATCGGCTCGTGGTGATAGCTGAACATTGGAATCACATACGCCTCATTCATCTCTCTCAGGTAAGTTGACTGATGGAGAGAGGAGGGAGGGAGAGAGGAGGGAGGGAGAGAGATACAGTGTAACCTCTGATAAGGGACCCTCCGAGAGAGGGCCGACCTCTCTACAAAGGACACTTGTTTCAACCACATGCTAATACTTTAGTGCATTATTTGACCTCCGAGATAGTGACGACCTCTCTACAAGGGACAAAATTGTTGGTGTCCCTTGTTCGGAGGTTCCACTGTAAACATTCCAAACAGCCTCAGGCAATAAAAGCTATAGTATTATGTTATGAGACCCTCTAACTGTATTAGCTGTACTTGTTAGCTATACAGCGATAAGTTCGCACCTCAGCATCACTTCAGCAAAAGTGCAGTATGTACAATACAAGTAAATGTCTCTGTTTTGGATCAATACAAACAGAATCTGTTCTCACCCGCAATGCCTTCTCGTAATCACAACACAGCTCGTTTCTCGCCTGAAAATCCTCAAAAACTTGTCTGTTTCTGCAACAATCAACAATAAAAACAATACGTATGTGTAGCTAACAAAACTACATTTTCTTACTCCTTAATAAGGTTTCTGTATCTTCTGGTGAGGAATCTGCTGATCACATGTTTGTTGAATAGATTAGTATGAAGTGCCTGAAGAGGGAGAGAGAGAGAGAGAGAGAGAGAGAGAGAGAGAGATGTACAGGTTAGCTAAAGAGCAGGTGTCACTCAATACAGTAGTACTTAACTTGCACTAAGTACAGTGATATAGGGATGATATCATGCCCATACATTTGAGATTTTCGTGTGGAGTAGGTTTGTTCAATGTTTAGTTAAGTTAACAAGTTGTTTAAAAAAACAGGAAAATGATTTACTAACAGTTCCTCTGAAATCTTTTAGTTAAGTCAAGTTGTTTACAGGAAAAGATTGTTATCACAGTTCCTTGAAATCATTGCCTAAAGTGAATACCTTGTTCTATGAGCAGCTATATTTGTACTGGGAGATAGAGAACACTGAACCTTGTCCGATTCTCGAAGGCTCCAAATTACAGAGAAGACGAGGCCGGCAGAGATACGACAAGGTCTGGCCTTTCTCCTGCACTCTGCCACATACCGTATCAGTTGTACACTGCGGGGGAGGGGGAGGAATACAACGATTATTACTGTGACGTAATATTTACAGTTGTACACTGGAGGAAAATATGACCAGTCCTGTGATATAACTTAACAGAGAAGGTTGAGCACAGTCGAACCAACCATGCAGAACTCATGTGAATGAACCCTACGCACTTTGTTTTCTCCGCACTGAAGTTGTTCAAGAAGGTTCGATTTAAATTTGTACATGCAGTGAAATAGAAATTTAGTATATACCACGCCCTAGCAAGATAAAACTAGCTGTCATATAACAATACTTGCCCTGTACCATGTATTAAACAGTGACCTAAGTCCTCATCTCCTGCTGTTGGCAAAACTAGACATCTATATATGGATAGCCCTGTCACATGGCAATTCTGTCATAGTTCCAACATTCCTCACATGTTTCTACTTCCTCCCGAAGGTGTAATACTCAATTAACAAGTCTTTGAATTAACTTATAGGCCTTTTTAAAATCATTAGCTCCTTCCCCATACATTTCTATAAGAGGTGAGAGTGTGCATTAAAAGGAGGACAGGATGCCTGGTACATGTGATGCAGTGGTACATTAGAATGTTAATTGGATTCCAGGGTGCAAAGTTTATGCCCCTAGTGTTACGACTATCATTGATGTTGTGTACCTTCCCATGGAGACACCAACGGCTACGATGGTAGAGGAAGGATTGTGGAAGTGGAGATAGTCCGCGACCTCTGTGAGGTCGTCCACATCTCCCAGAGAAAACAGCTTCGGAGTCTGAGAGTGGATTTAAACAGTCACCGAAACATTCTGCAAAGGTGTATATACCATATGTCCACCCCTATACATGTCTCAACAACTTGGTAGCGAGTAGAAAGGCAAGGCAAGGCAAACAAGTCAACTACACCCAGGACAGTACAGCATACTAAGTATATACTACCGTACTTAGCGATAATCCTGTGGGAGAAAGGTTAAGTCATACCGATAACTTTGAGTTGCCACACCCCCGGTAGTTGAACACCACACACCTGGACAGTACATGAGTCATTCTGTAGTCTAACCTCCTCAATTTGTTTGGGGAAAGTTAGAAATCAGGCTATTTTCTAGGGGGTAGAATAATTAATTGAATATTGGGGGTTTATAGCCTCTCAACTATGACTAAAAACTGCAGTATCGTCTTATACCCACCTAACAAATTGGCCACACCCCAAAAAATTTCTACAAAAAGTGCTGGCTATGTACTGTGTATGATGATGATGATTGTACCTGTAACCCAGTCTCCGGCAGTCATCGACCCAATGTCGAGTGTACGTCTCTTTACTGCTACCTGCAATGACAGACGAGAGAAGAAAGTGAAGATGTTTCTATTTCTCTGTTTACACTTATTTGTGATCTTTACTAAAACTGTGATCTTTACTAAAACTGTGCTGTTGACTGTGTGCGTCGCTATACAAGTGGATAATATACTGTGTCTGGGAAGATAGACACCAATATTAACAGTGAAACCCCTGAAGCTTCTTTTGTACTATTTGGAGGTAGTATTTCATTAGTATGGGGCAGAACCAAGTGTCCTTTATAGAGAGGTGTCCCTATGTATTAGTATGGGGCAGAACCAAGTGTCCTTTATAGAGAGGTGTCCCTATGTATTAGTATGGGGCAGAACCAAGTGTCCTTTATAGAGAGCTGTCCTATTTGTCAGAGGTTTCACTGCATAGTATGCATGTCCTTTATGTTTGCATGTTCTGGTCATAGTGTTATGTATGGCTGCCTTTTGATCATTACTGACACTATAGTGGAACCTCTGAACAAGGGACACTATGGGGCCAACGAATCTGTCCCTTGTAGAGGCTGTCCCTATCTCTGGAGAGTCCCTTACCAGAGGTTCCACTGTTTTTTCATGTGTGTATAGCTAGCTGTAAAACTGACCTGTCATTCCACACAAGATGAGCACTATTGGACCTCCCTGGTTGCCTCCTCCATCCTCCTCACAGCTCTCGAACCAATCCAGACACACATGCCCCCCGTCACTCATTTTTATCGTCTCTCTATTTTCAACAATAATTATTAATTTGCATGGCTAATGAATTACGTTTTCTTGTCATTGGTATTATACTACAAAACACGTTTACTATCATCCAACCATGCAGCACTGCATGGAGCTGTGGATAGCACACAGATAAGGAATCTCCACCTGCTTCATACCCTATCAACTACAGCCATCCCACTACATCCTATAGCTGCTGTCACCATAAAAGAATTTGCACCCCTCCAGCTAATTGCTGTCCTGCCAATAACAGATGGGTGTGCGGATGTAACCCGCAAAATTGTTAGATTCATCACCTTTTACTGCATTCTCCTATCACAAAACGTTTACAATTCTCCCACCCACTAAATAAAATAGCGGTATAGCTGCTCGTTTTCTGACAATCATCCCAACGAAGCCTCTGTTTTGCACGAATTTGCAACGCAAAACGTTGCAAACGGATCGCGCTTACCGCCGGCCTCCGAGACTCTCCACGCTCGGCGCCTGCTGCATCAGAAGTCGAACGATGCTCTGGACGTGTCCCTGAGGCGCCCAGAACGTCGGCCAGTAGTGCTCGAACAGGGCCGGGCAGTGGCGCCGGAGCCCCTGTAGCCGGTCCGCGTCTTTGCAGACCACTCGCGGTCGAGTCACGTTGAAAAGGCGGTAGTAGATGACGTAGATACAGATAAGGCCGAGCAGACACACTCCTACCGCCACTCGCGGTGCCAGATACTCCACCGAGTCGTCCATTGTCCCGCAACTCGCTCAGTGTGAGTGTTCCGTCGTATTCCCCGCTCTCCCAGCTCGGCAAACAAGCTCCGCCCCCTTTTAATTATCCCGTCCAGATTCCGTACTGCACAATCGGTGGGCGCGTCTGGAACGAAATTCTTCGTAAGTATGTGTCTTCCTTCCTCATCTCTTTATCCCTCCTATCTTTCTTCCTAATCTCCGCATTAAATCTTTTCTTCCTCTCCCTAATCCTTCTTCTCTTTCTGCCTCACTTCCCAATCTCCTTCCTCATCTCTTTATCCCTTCTATCTTTCTTCCTAATCTCCGCATTATAATCTTCTAATGTCCCTTTCTTCCTCTCCCTAATCCTTCTTCTCTTTCTGCCTCACTTCCCAATCTCCTTTCTCATTCTTTCTTCCTCTTTCTAATCTTTCTCTCTCTCCCTCTCTCTCTTGCCAGCAGCTCCCCTCAGTGTATACCAATGGCTGGGAAGGTCGTGCTAGTCCAGTACATAGCTCTGAGAGGAGACCTTCTCAGGACCCAGAAATGGCCAGTTGGGGCTCTGGTTGCGCAGGGTTGCCATGCCTGCACTGCCGTCATCCACACTCACAGAGACAGTGGCAATGTGGTCCAGTATCTGAGTGACCTTGATCGCATGCACAAAGTCGTGCTGGAGGTAGATCACTACCATAAACCAGCGTTTAGCAATGATGAAGTAATTGTGGTGGCAGGCAACCAAAGATCGTTTGTAGCAGCATCAGTTGAAAGTAGCTTGCTGCGTGTTTCTTTAGCTGGTCACAAATGCACTATAGCTAGAAAGGTTTCACTAAATAGGTGCTGTTCATTAGCCTTATAAGGGAAACCTGGGAGATGTCTAAGTACAGTAGTATATACTTAGTATATAGGGATTGACATGGTACCTAGCATCATAGATGTATGGGGCTATGATAGGGAGTTTTGTTCATCTTCTTCTTTTGTTTTAGGTGTCCTTTATTCAGAAGCTTTATTAGGGTCCACTCTAAAAATGTGTTTCTAGCGATGTATGGTCTGTCCAGGTTCCAGACGGGGAGGGACTGGTGAGTCTGAGTAGTGATCTGGAACGGAATGGAGTACTGCACAGGCTGTGGGTGGAACAGCCTGAGGACATACCGACATGTCTCGCCACTGTTCCCTACCCCAAATCACAGATATCTCAGCACTTCAAGAAATTCAAGCTTTTCAAGTGAACTCAGTCATTCTCTTGTGTGTGTACTAGCGAGATACTCCGTCAATAATTGATATTTGCGCATGCGCACACGTTGTGACGTCATTACTTGGTGGCGACGACGAGACAGTAATTCGGGTCGCTGTTGTGTGGCTGTGTCGTGAAAGTTACCAGAGCACCAGGTAAGTTATTGTTAGACTTTGTTTAGGGCCATTTTCACTTCCTACTGTGCCTAGCTACTAGAATACTTCGTAATCGTCGACCTTATTCCTAATAAACGCCCACCTACCAACCCCGCGCTTTCGACGGGTCTACACCGCCTCTGTCTTTCCTCGGCTGGCTGACTCGCCATGGCGACGGGAGCTAACACCACTCCTCTGGGCCGCCTCCACCCGATCCTGGCCGCCAAAGTTGGAGAATCCTCACCATCCCCCGTGGGATCAACTGGTAGCAAAGACCCTGAGTTGAAGAGACATCTCGAGGCGGCCAAGAGAGCAGCTTCTGCTCTCTTCCCTGGTTAGTTTTACCTCTCCCTCCTCTCTCTCTTTTCCCCTGTTAGTTTTCCCCTTTCTCTTGCCTTTCATCCAGCAAAAAATTGGCAGAAAAGTCAATTATTTGGTAGTTTATTGTCCCAATACTTTGTGTTTTTTCCCTCCCTCCCTCCCTCCTCTCCCTCCCACCTCCTCCCTCCTCTCCCTCCCTCCTCTCCCTCCCACCTCCTCCCTCCTCTCCCTCCCTCCTCTCCCTCCCACCTCCTCCCCACCTTCCCTCAGAGGAGCCTGCTCGCAAGAAGCGCAAGTCTCGTTGGGCCAGTGAAACCGTCAGGACGGCTATTCCTGGCCTCCCCACCGTTATGCCTGCCAACATGAACGAACAACAGCAGCAACTCTACATCTGTAAGCCACGTCTACGGAATTATGCTACTAGATGCAGTTCAATACTCTTGTGTGTGTGTGTGTTTCAGTACATCTGAAGATTGAGGAGACAAGTCGTCAACTCAGGAGTGGGGATCTGGGGATTCCCCTAAATCCAGCCGACAGGTGACAATCACGTGACACTCACAAGACACTCTCTACAGAGTGACCCACTGTCTTTGAAAAAATTGGCATCAACCTCAATTTTTGCCAGTCTTGCCCTAAAATTTTGGCCCATCCAACCAACAAAAATGAGTGATACTAAAAATTCATGCCAATTTTTGAGTACACAGTAATCTGTAGACAGGCATAATTATGAAGCAAAGTACATAGTTTTGATGACCGTGCACGCAAAATTGTCTTGATTTTAGCAGGTAAGGAAATGAGGAGCCCTCCAACCCTCACCTTCTTCTCTCCCACAAACTTGTCGTATTTGCTAACCACTTGACCTTTCTCGTCATAGATACACATAGAGAGAGAAAAGATGAACTCTGTCGTTGTGCTGAGTTTTAACCCCTCTCTGTCTGTGTGTGTGTGTTGTGTGCATATTAGTAGTGTTAGAGGTCACTAACGGAGCGTTCTAATTAAAGTGCAGGAAGTTGGGGATCATTCTCATACCCCGTTCCGCCTGCTCCGGAGTGGGCTAGCGACGGGCAGTGCTCATGTGAGTGTTGCTGCCGCTGTTTTAACCCTCTCTCTCCCAGGTTGTGTAGCTCACCCGGAGGCTTTAGATTTAACCCCTAATGTCTAACCTCATGCATGACATTACTCCACAGTGCCTGTGGCTGGGAATACTAGAGTTAGGATCGGGTTTTGCTCCAGGTGTTTCTCTATTTAATGCCCCCTTAGCCTTGTATAACTTGTTTGCAATTTCTTTCTCCTTCCTTCTTTCGTCTCCTCTCCTCTTTTCTTCCTCTCATTTCCTCCATCAAATTCTCTCTCTCCCTCTCTTTTCAATCTTCCTCTTCCTCCTTTGCCTCCTCCTTTACCTCTTCCCTCCCTCCCTCCCTCCCTCCCTCCCTCACCTCACACCCTCCCTCCCTCCCCAGATCCCCTAGCCCCGAGCCCATCTACAGCCACGATGGGAAGAGGCTCAACACACGAGAGGTTAGGACGAGGAAGAGACTCGAAGACCGGAGGCACGATCTGATTCAGGAGGCGATAACACTCAATCCCGAGTACAGACCGCCAACTGACTATAAGTTAGTCTCTCTCCTTTCTCTCTTGCAGTATACCGGGGGTATTTTCATCGTACACTAAACTGTATAAAACAGAACTCAATTTCATTCTTTTACTGTGCTACTATTGTTTTGTTCTATCTTTAGTAACATTTCTAAATTTAGCCCTTATGTAATGCCACATACCCTTTAATTGCTTCCTGGCTAAAAAAACCCTGTGCACCCAAGCCCATGAGCTGATACAATCCTCTCGCTCACTCACAGAGCACCAAACAGGAAGATTGAGGACAAAGTGTTCATTCCTCAAGAACATCATCCTGAGACTAACTTTGTCGGCCTTCTCATTGGACCTAGGTATGTGAAACAACCTTCTTGGGAGCTTAGGGGTTAATAATACTACCCCTCTTTAGAGCTACATAAGTGGTTAAGATTATGAACTCCTCTTGGGAGCTAAGGGGTTAACTGTACTTATCATTATGAACTCCACTTGGGAGCTAAGGGGTTAACTGTACTTCTCATTATGAACTCCTCTTGGGAGCTAAGGGGTTAACTGTATATACTTCTCATTATGAACTCCTCTTGGGAGCTAAGGGCTTAACTGTATATACTTCTCATTATGAACTCCTCTTGGGAGCTAGGGGTGGGATCAAAGGGTTAATGCTGTAAATATCCTGTACAGTTTGCTTACAATTTGTTGGTCGACATAGTTACCAACTCCTCTTGGGAGCTAAGGGGTTTTAATTAAAGACACTCGTAGATAGGGGGTTAAACTTACTAATTGCCGCAATGGGGTTAAATGCTAACCTGTGTGGTGATGTCTATGACCTCTTTTCTGCAGAGGGAATACTCTGAAACAGTTGGAACGAGAGGTACAGCTTGTCTTTTGTCTCTATTAACTTTGTGTTAAAACCAATCCCCTTCCCCGTCCGTGACCCACTCACAGACAAACACCAAGATCATGATCAGGGGAAAGGGGGCGACAAGGAGGGGAAGTTTGGCCGATTCGGTCTCCCCCAGCCGGGAGAAGACGAAGAGCTACACGCCCTCATTACTGGCTCCAGTCCCGAAGTCGTCAAACTGGCTGTGGACAAGGTCTGACCTCGTCTGTCCCGTTTTAATGGTTTACATGTACTAGCTGTCACTACACTAGTGGTATGTATAAGTATAGAGCCATCTCTAGAACTCTGTCCTTGGTTTGTATGAGTGATTCAGCCACCTCTGAAAAAGGACACACTGCGAATAAAATAAAATTAAGTGTCGCCGAGGTGTCCATATTCAGATGATTCACTGTATATAGTTACCCGACATGCGTACGTATCCATGTGTAGATCAAGGCCATAATCCAGAGTGGGATCGACGTTCCCGGAAACGAAAATGAGATTAAGAAGATGCAGCTGATGCAGCTTGCAGAGCTCAACGGTACCTTTAAACCCATCGACGTCCTCAGGTGCACATCTCTCTCTCTCTCTCTCTCTTTTGTTATTCTTAACACTTCATTTGTACCTACTTCATTGATCTCAACGACAAACTTACTTACTTTACTCTTGCTCCCCTCCCTCCCCCCTCTCTCTTTACTTTTGCTCCCCTCGCATCTCTCTACTTGCTCCCTCCCTCCTTCTCTTTACTCTTGATCCATCCCTCTCTTTTATCTTGCCCCTCCTCCCCCTTCTCTTACTCTGCTCCCCTCCTCTCTCTTTACTCTTGCTCCCTCTCTCCCCTCCCCCCACTAGATGTAACAACTGTGGCTCCAGTGAGCACAGAACGTGGCAGTGCTCGGAGCAGATGAACATCACGTCCAGCATCATCTGCACACGATGTGGTGGAGGAGGCCACATTGCTCAGGACTGCAAGGTCGACATGTGAGTTCCTTCACCTACAAATCTACCGCATGACATTATTCTGGGGAAATTGAAGAGAATATGTCAGAGCGTAAGGGCTAAATGTTACTAAAGATAGAACGAAGCAATGGGGCACAGTTAAAGAATGCAATTAAGTTTCTGTATTTAGTAACAGTTTAGCCCTTATATACTGCCACATTCTAAATCAAACTCTTTCAACTGTACGTATTGTATATATTTGTTCAAGTCTGTACCGTATGACGTTTCTGATGTCATCAGAATAAGAAAGTTCTAGACTTACACAAGTACAAATTTACCGTGTGACAGAAGATTATTGGTTGTCCCAAAATTGTATCGCTTTTTTTATCTTTGGTATTCAGAGAATAAATGTAGATCCGATTAAAAAGTCCATGTGTATGTGCACATGAACCAATACGAACCAATTACAGGCCAAAGAAGATAGTAATCTGATTGTTTTGATGTGTGTTGTCTTTTGCAGGTCGGCAGCTCCACCCCCTACTGCTGAGAAAGCAAAGATGGATAGCGAAGTAAGGTTTTAGACATCTGTGTACAGTTCATAGTGTAGTCAGTGAAATCTACATTCTGTTGAGGGCCTTTGCGTTGTAGCGTTCCGAGTACAGCAAGGACACGATGTGGCGGGTTCTTCGGAGCGTTTCTTACCACATGTATGTAGATGTTTAATGCCTAACTTTCATTCCAATTGATGCACACTTGTTTTTACACGTGTGCGTGTTGCGCGGGGAAACGCGCTGCAGGCATTTAGTAAACTCGATAGAGTTACTACAATCACTTGTGCCTCTCTCTATCTCCTCCTCTCTCCCTCTCTCTCTCTCCCTCCCCCCTCTCTCGTCCAGTATCTCTCTCTAATGAAGGAACTGGGAGAGAAGGTTCCCGACCACATGCGGGAGGCAGCTGCTGGTGATAAGGCTGGCGTTGGCGTGGGAACCAGAGTCCCTCCCCCTCCCTCACTGGTGGGCGTCGTCTGTAAACCCGCTACATTTTTACCGGTCGCCCGGAAAAATTTGCTGGCATGACTAAACCAAAGTTTTACTGCTACGGTTATACTGATCAAGAAAAAATGCGTGCACCGTGTGTGTATACTTGCAATAAGATTTTACTGCCAAACAAGATCGAGATAGAAGTCCTAAGAACACCAAATGAATTCCCAAATTTTTCTACTTATATTATAATAGTTCATAATGTCTGTCATCCTAGGGGCTCGTGTCAATTTCTTCAGTAATAGCTAAATTGTCTTGCAACGAGAATTTACACCTCGTCCCTCCCTAAATGCAGATGGGCGGTCGCAACCCTGGAGGCCTGCTGGTACCTGACCCCCATTTCCACCACGCCCCCCCTCAACCTGGGGGACCCTGGATGTTCCACTCCCCGCACCCCGGACATTTCATGCACCCCGGGGGACCCCACATGATGATGCACTCCGTTCCCTGGGGAATGCACCCCGGGGCCCATCCCATGGGGCCCGATGGGATGCCCCTCATGCAGGGACCGATGGGACCCCCTCCCCCTCCTCCTCCCGGCAGTTAGTGAACACTCTGACCTCCTTTCCCCAGCTCTCTTATTTCTTTCATTCTCTCGTCTCTCCTTTCTCCCTTCCTTCTCTAACTCCCTTCCCTCTCTTAGTAAACATTGATTATCACACACACTTTACCTCATTTTCCCCTCCCTGCTGTAGCTGGGGATCTTCCAAATGCTCTGGTCCAGTCGTGGCCACCACAGCAAGGTACAGTGAACACTCCAAATATAGCACACCTCGGTCTATAAAGTAACTTTGTTCTACCCCATACTAACACATTGATGTGTTTCAATGAAGGACAAGTTATATAGTCTCCAGGTGATACTGTACAGCATCCATTTTCAGTGTCATCATTACTAAATGTTGTATATAATATTTCAGAGGCACCGTGGGTTCCGCCAGCCCCTCCCCCCTCTCTCCCAGTAGCTGCCCCGCCCCCTCCTCCGCCTATGGACCACACCCAGGTCAGCAGGATTATCCATTATTGTTACATGCCACATTTGATTATTGAGGGTGTGACTGTATGATGTAATGTGCCCCACCCCAACCATTAGCTCTATTACATAATCACAGGGTGGAGCCCCGCCCCCTCCTCCACCCCCTCCTGCAGAATCGTGAGAAAGAAAAGACTGCTGTTACTGAAACTGAATGTATTATATAATTATAGTACTGATTGCTGCTAATACAGACTCTATTGTACATTATGTCACATACATTTTCATCGCTGAACTCTTATTATTGCATGCATTCTTCGGAAAATAATAAGAATACGTTGAATATAAGTTGTATGCGTCAACGAGGAGGTAATGATGTATAATAGAAAGGCAAAGCAAAAGTCAACTACACCCATTTTATATTGCAGTCTGCAGTATATACAAGTTGCTATACACGTATCTCCCCCCTGACTTGAATGTTGAACATTTTTGAATTTAGGTTGACCCCTGCTAATCAATGTCAGACTGGTGGTTGTCATAGAGACGGAGGTGATACTGGGCTAGTTGTCGTGGCGATAGCTCTGAGGGGGCCCCGGTGAAGAGATCTCGACCGTAGAATGATTTCGGGAATGCCAGGACGTCGCGGAGACTGGTGGCCTGGCAGAGCACTGCCATTAGCCGGTCGAAAACCTGCACACAACAAGAGACGACAAAATCCACTCATGTGATTGCACGTCACAAGACAGAAGAAGTAGGAACACGTGTATATAGGCAACTACATACATTGTTAAATCACAGCAAAACAAAGTTATGTTGCCTATATTCTTGCCCACACATGCATAACTAGAAACGACTAAAAAAACTCGCGTCCTCGGTATTAAGTGAAACTCCTGAAAAAGGACCCTCCGAATAAAGGACACTCTCACAGTCAGTCATACATACATACAGAGGTTTTACTTTATACTAGTCACACAATTACTGAATCTAGACAGGAGCTGTAAGAGAGTGGTATACAAAAGGCATCAAGAGCACCACTAGATAGTTGGTTAGCAAGATCACTGGTAGTGGTTTACCAATAGCAATTCCTCCGTGGGGAGGACAGCCTGATCTCAATCCCTTCAGAAGATGAGAGAATTGATCTGTGGACACCTGAAAATCATGAACACACACTAATTATAACTACTGATTTTTCATTATGCTTTGGCTATTACTTGCTCAACTCAGCCATAGTGAATGGACACCTGAAAAATTTATAATTACTGCTTTTTCAATATGCTTTGGCTCTTGGGCTATTAAATTGTAGTGCTTTCTCTTTTCTTGAGTGACAAACTCAGGCATAGTGAATTGACACCTGAAAATATATAAATACTGATTTTGCTTTGGCTCTTGGGCTATTAAATTGTAGTGCTTTCTCTTTTCCTGAGTGACAAACTGGGCCATATGTAGTGAATGGAGATCCAGCACACTACGCACTGATCTACATACTCTCAGACAGAGCTGGTCTTCCTTCTTAGGAGCTAACATAACCTCTTGGCACTCTGCAATATTACATTGCGTCTGTGTCAAACTAACGTTCAGTATGTTGGTAAGAACGTGTTCCTGGAGGAGAGGGTCGTGGATTCTGATTGAGCCGCCACCTAACTCAACTCCATTCACCACCAGATCATAGTGCTGGGCCTTCACCTGCAGGTAATGTGGCAGGGCCTCAAATTAGCAATGTTGCAAGGGAAAGCATTTTAAAGGGAATGTGGGAGTAAAATAAGGGCTAGATTTGACTGCACTGGGACCTATTGATCAACATTCAGCCCTCATGTACTGCCTACACATATCCATTAACATTATTGGTGAGGCACAACGTAGTCTTATTACTGAGATACACATTTTGCTGCAAGATTTCTCATTTCATTACCTTATATGTACACGCACAAAATTGTGCCTTGTTACTTAATTATTTAAGACTAAATTTTGAGTCACTCTGCTGGTCAGCTTTTCTTATAGTATTAGAAAATCGTATTTCGTGACTCTCAAAACTTTAGTCTTGAATGATTACATAACAAGGCACAATGCACAATTCGGTATAACATACCTCATTCAGTTGATCTAGACCCAGTTTCCCAGCCACTGTCTCGCTATCATCGTCAGCAGGTGCAGTAAATGGATGATGTGTCGACAGCACACGATACACTCCCCTCTTCTTGTCTTGCTCGACGCAAAACAACGGGAAATCGGTCACCCACAGGAAATTGAGACTCTCGCTGTCTAACTCCATTCGATTCGTTAGCTGGAGGACGTTCGCTGCAAGGCCCCTATAATTACCCAGCCCTGTCAGCATCTTGTCTCTATGTGGCTTCTCACTGGTACCCAGCACGCAGAGGTCTCCGTCCTGGTAACTCAGCTCCTCGCGGACTCCATCGGAGAGTCTCTCAACCAGTGACGGAGAGATGTTGGAGAATATCGACAAGAGGGCAGAGGGAATGCGAGACGAAATCAATTTCTCCAGAGATTCTCGGGATTCCCCCTCGTTTGTTGTCATGGTAGCCAGGGAGTGGGCATGGCAGAGTTCTCGGGCTCTCTTATCAACCTCGCCTGCCTTCCCTCTGTCTTTCTTCTCCAGTTCCTCAATCGCTTGGTGCCACCCAGGAATCTTCAGAGCAAAGAAGTGTGGGTTTAAGGCACTCCCCTCTTCCCCTCCCTCCACCCCCATGTCTCGAAGCAACTCTCTCCACACTAAACTGAGGCTCTGGAGATGGAGTCCGTAGCGAGTGTCCGGTTTGTCCGATCCGTACGTCTCCATCGCATGTCTGTATTCCATTCTCTGGAACGGGAGTGGGGGAATGGAAAACTGGGGACACAGGAACGAGACCGTGGAATGAACTAGAGCCTCTGTTAGCCCCATGATGCAGTCTTGGTCTACGAAAGCCATTTCGAGATCCAATTGTGTGAACTCGGGTTGTCTGTCCGAGCGGAGGTCTTCGTCACGGTAACAGCGGGCAAACTGGAAGTAGCGATCGAACCCAGCAACCATCAGCAGCTGTTTGAACTGCTGTGGGCTCTGAGCGAGAGAGAAAAATTTCCCATGGGTTCGTGTGGGAACGATAAATTCCTGGGCTCCCTCTGGGGTTCGTCGGAAGAGTGTGGGGGTCTCGACCTCTAGGAAACCGTGGCGATGAACCAGGAACTCTCGCATGGCCATCGCGACCCTTGACCTCAGTCGGAGGTTGCGCTGCATTTGGGGAAGACGCAGAAAGTGGGGTCGCTCACGTAGCTGATGTTGGAGAGACACACTTTTCTCGACACGACCAAAGGTTGAGAAAGGGTGGTGGGATGACTCGTTGATGACCTCAAGTGACGTCATCTCCACCTCGATTTCTCCGGTGGGCGTGGTCGTGTTTACGGCCTCCGTTGGGCGTGGTCGCACGACCCCGCTCACTTTCACGACCCTCTCATTTCCGCTGAACGAATCGAGGAGATCGCGCCAGCGGTCGAGTTCACAGACGAACTGAGTAGCTCCCGCGGCATCGTGGACGCGGAGGAAGGCGAACCCGTGTGCCGGCTGCAGGCGCGGTCTCCCCGTCCAGCCGCAGAGCTCAACCGTCTCGCCCACGTGATCTCGGCACAGCTCCCCGCAAGTGTGCGTCCGGAGAGAGAACGAAGAAAATGAGCTCTGGTTGTTTCTGGCAGCCGCGCCATCGGAGCTACAACAACGGCGGGCGTGGATCTGGAATACTCGGGCGGCCTTGGTTATAGTCGCTCGCAAAGTCATCTGGCCTGGATCGCGGCGGCGATAACGCGCATGCGCGATGGGTATCGGCAACGCGAACTCAGGACCCTCTCCATTGGTTTTATACGAGGTAAGAAAAGAGTGAGGGGTAAGGTTAAAGCAGGCTTTGAACAAAATTGAGGCTAAACATGGTAGCCAGTACATCAGCTAGTAATCCAGCCAAGTTCTGACCAGTGATTGGAGGTAGCTATATAACGTTAGAAGAACGTTGAACATAAAAGATACCAACTGTTTCCTAAGATCGACGTCTGTAGTGGAATTTTTCACAGATACCATATTTTAGCAACTGAGAACTCACAAGTGTGAAACTCAACATTAACAATTATTATGTCACTGTTTGTCACGGAGATGTAATTTGTGCACAATGATCTAGCACTGTAGCTAGCTATACTGCATCAACAACTATATATAATTATATGTGTTCTGATGTGTTTAATGTGTGCATACAGCTGTAGTATTCTTATTCAGCAGCGGGATATTCCTTTTCCTCGGGCTTCTCCTTCAGCTCCAGTCCTGGAAACAGCTGACATCGTGAGGCAGCACACTCTTCAAACCTCCACTCCCGACCACTAGACATTGTGTAAGATATTATAGCTAACTATTTGAAGGACCCACAACGGTCTACTGTAGCTAACAGATAAAGGTATGTAGATTTTAATCATAGTAGTAAACATTTCAGGAGTAGTCGTCACATTCAATAATGTGATTCACAATTTTAGATGATAATTGTATATATGTGAAAGCCTTTGAAACAATAAATGTGTATTATGAATAATGACTTATTGTGTAACAAAGACTTACAAAGGGAAAGTTGTGCTGTAAAGTCCGACAAACACATTCTCTTCAGTGGCACAATAGTCAAAGATAAAGGCGAAAATATCAGACAGGGAGCAATCTGTTGGGCAGATGAGTCCAGGGCTCTCACAGCATTTTACTTCCCATCTGCAACAAAATATATAGCAAGGCAAAGCCGAAGCAAACAAGTCAGCTACACCCAAGACAACTCTTTTTTTAAGAAGAGCTGGCCTCTGTTTTCTGCGTATGTGAGCACTCTACCAACTGAGCTACTGTCCTGTCAAGGATTTGCGACGGGATATTTTGGAGCTACTTATGATATCGCCCGCTTAGGAGTCAGAGTATGCGAGATCGTTTGCGAGACTATAGTGCAATTGAGCGACGCAAAGAGAACGGAAACGAAAGGCAGTATTCCTCACATTTGGTCATCTCCGCCCGTTGCAGTCCTCACGCCAGCCATGTACTGCCTCTTTGGGCAGCGGAAGACCATTGGCTGGAAGGCTTCGTTCGCTGCGTACCACATGCAGTTCTCTCTCACCACTCCATCACTGATCTATGGTTTGGTCACAAATAGTTATGTTGCGACACACCACAATTACGGACGCGGCTATAGATTATACGTAGCTAACTAGTCTTAGGTCCTCAGCCCTTTCTTTCCCCCTTTCATAAAACGCGAAAAAACGCGAGGGAGAAAGGCTTTCCACTTTTCTGCGGGTGCTTAGCTATACACGTAGGCCTACGCACGTACGTACGTACGTACGAATGTCGGCGCGTGGCTGGTATATTATTATACGTACCTTTTTGCATTCCCAGTCCCATCGGTATCCTAATGAGAAAGAAAACTGAATCCGAGCTCTGTGCAGCGCGTATCCGCTCTGGCACTCGACGAGCAGCGGATCGCCGAAGTCGTTGTCCCACAGGAGCTCTTCTGGAGGCGGCGCTGCACCCAGTGTGCCGCGGCCGCCGCCAACCACAACCAGCGCAGCCACGGCCACGCAGACGGTGAATAACATAGAAGGTCTCATAGCTCTACTGTCAACGCATGTAGCTAGTGAGAAAATGCTATTCAGGTTTATTTTCGAGGAACTAATTTTGCGTGCGTCAGTCTATGGTGCGTTGTCGCCTCGCTCCCGAGTACTGCGTGCGGTATGATAACCACCAACTCGTTAACGTGACAGTGACTACAGACGACATATAGCTGTTTCGAAGGACGGTCCAGCCTGTCACCGTGCGCCTAACCTGGGCCACGTCGCTTCTCCGAGGAATTTCCGGTATCCTAATCAATCACGAGGCCGCTTGCCGCCATCCGCATTCATCATAAACCTGCACATATTATAATTATAGCTATCGAATGAAAGTCAGTATTTTTTATTATTAGGTCTTGAAGTTTTTACTAATAGTTGCCAAGATAGTGCTTGAGGCCACACTTTTGAAAACGGCACACTCCAATCTTCCACATCCTCTTACTGCAATAGAATTTATACACAACAAGTGAAAAACACACAAATGCCATGCAGCTATATATAATTATAGCTACACGGTAAGAGTTATAGAGGCATTTGGGTGCTCTAGTCTTTTGACCATGCATCTTGACAGAAACATGTGAAGAGCTAGATTTGTCTTACTTGTCCGTATGTGGTGTATACATATGGTTGAAGATGCCGACAAAAAAGTTTCCGTTGGGAATCTTGTGTTCAATGTCGCCTCCGAAATCATTGAGATAATCGGACAGACAGCAGTCACTGATGCACAGTCCTGGCTGGCGACAACACCTAACACTCCAGCTGTTTAAATATACTTACTTTTAGTAGCTATATAATACTGAGGAGCCAGCTTCAAACAAGGGACACCATGGGGCTAATGATTCTAGGAAGGTCGTCCCTAAAGGTAAAGCAATCCACCAAAGTATTAGCATGGGGTTGAAACAAGTTGAGTGGTTGCCCATTATCTCGGTGGGTCCCATATCAGGGGTTCCACTGTATGACTTACTCATCAGTATTACTGTCAATTCTTGATAAGCCGGCAATGTAGAAGTCCTTTGGGCAGCGAAACGCTAGCAAATCAAGGGAAATACTGATATCATGCGTGTAGCAGTATTCCTCCTCCACTCTCCATTTCCCAATCTGTAATTGTAATTGATACGTAAACCTCTATTCCGCTACGTAGCTACGTATACCTTCTCGCAGTTCCAGAACCACTGATGGTCGTTCGTGTCGGGGTCGGGCACCGGCGGATCACTGCCAGCAACCGTAAAAAATCCGGCCCTACCGTAAACTGCGTTCATGCCGCAACCCTTCGGACATTGGACATCTAGTACCCCGAGAATCTCGTTCTGGTAGACTAGCGCGTCTTCCTCGCTCCTTGCGAGGTGAAGAAGGAGATAGAGGGAGCACACGAGTGGGAAGATAGTCTTCCTGGCTCTCCTGCAGACGTAGACCAGAGGTTCAGGATTTGTATTATGGTAACAGCTTCGTAAAATAAAAGCGATAGCTAAGTAATTATGCAGTCCTATCGTTAGTTGTTTTACCGACACTTACATGGTATTATATTTCGGCTTGGTTATGTCTCGATAGTTTCGGCACTTTACTACAAAAAGGGCCAGAGGATTCTTCTATCTGCAACGTCAAAGCCGACTGCCCTTAATAATACGCGCTGCGCGCGGTCATCGCGCGCATGCACGCGCGCACACGTGGTCGTGTGCAAAAAATAGTGTCCGCAATTTTTTCATGTCACTCTCATGTTAGATAATATAGCAGGTATACTATTAGCTAGATAGTTAGCTGTACAGCATTGAAAATAGGGTTCATCCAAAAAATAGTCAGCAGTTCAGTGCTGGGACGGGAGTTTGATGTACTTGGCCCAAGGATAGATGTATTTGAGTAGTTTACGAGGTCCGCATTGAGCCGCTCTGCACTGCTGTAGGTAGAATACTCGATCGCTGTAGAAAACAAGTAGCTTTAGCTACCTAGTGAAAAATATAGCTAGCCCATTATCAAAAAGCTGCACACAAAATACTGCTATTGGTAAAATTGTAATATTTACTCAGAACCAGTGTCGTATATGCTGAATATGCCAGTAAAAAAGAAGCCGCTCTCGGCATCGTGGTCGATAGCTTCTCCGACGAAGTTGATTGGTCCGACTAGGCTGCATTCTCGGGTGCATTCTCCGAGTATGCGACAGCACTTGATGCCCCAACTGCATGTTTTAGATAAACATTACGGCACTTTTCAACCGAAATACGTATAGTATATAGAAAACTCACATTCGATCTAATGCGTTGCCGGCCGAGTCGAACACTGATCTGACCCCACCTATGTAGGCATTGGGCGGGCACTGGAAAGCCATCAGTTTCTCTTCCGGTTCGTTTATCGTCTCGAACTCCTCACAAAACTCCTTCGCTTTGCTTTCTATCTGTTGGAGGAACACAATCAGGTCTTGCCGCCTATATAGCGCCTAAACTTACGGGACTGCATGAAAAATCGTACTGGCGATCGTAGTCTCCTGTGCTTCGTTTCTTAGAGAAGCGGTCTTGCGTGCTCATGAACAGCGTGAGTGCTTCTCCGGTGCCGCAGTCGAACACCAGGTCTCCCCCGAGATCGTTGAGGTAGTCATTGCCAAAGCTCGCTGCGGGCCCGGCGGTAATCAGGAGAACGAGCGCAGCGACTTGCGCTGCCAAGACGGAGACGGCCATTCCTGTACGTGTAGCTACGTAGCGCTAGATCCTCCGCGAACTGCAGTTGTTTCGTCAATAGATCTCATCATTGGTATGCCATAATGTTATACTAGTTAGTTAGTTCTATGGTTTACTTCCCCAGAGATGTCACGCGCGATGCAGCACGTGTGAAAGAAACGGCGACCTTCCCGACTAGCGCTACGGGACGCCAAGAATGCGGGTTAGTGCATGCGCGCGCGAGTGCTAAAGGTTCGCCGAGCCAGTTTTGTCCTCCCAGTTCTTGACTGTATATACTCTTGTGGAAAACATACGTACAATCGTCTTTGCTGTGAATGGTTCGGAAATGTAAGTCGAAGAAGATACGTTACGTTGCTCAGCAAAATAATATATTCCCACAGGATTTTCAAAGGTGTGGAGTTATCCCTGCTGTTTTTGGCGGCGCTCCTCTGCCGCAGTCACGCAAACTTCATCAACTGCAACCCCGACAGATTTCAGAACGAACCGGAAGGAGCCCTCGACTTTGAGTGCCCGTCTGGATCTGCGCTGGAAGAGGTGGAGTCGTGTTTCGTCAACGTGCCCGCCGTGGGAGGCGACCGCCAGTGGCTCTGGCGTTGCAAGGCGGTAAGCCTCCTTTTTGTACGGATAGCTACGTATCATGAGGTGAAGGAGCAGTTTATAATGGGACAACGCATTAAAGTACTTGTGTAGCTACTGAATCATACGATTAGTAAAGACTCATGATAATTATTTGTTATACTTCCATACAGCTCAGTGGTGTTCGTAACGAAGAGTGCATGTGGCTTGATGTTACTCTTGCCACACTGGAAATTGGCGCAACAGATCCTGATCCGACCATCTTGTTTCAGTGCCCCGCCAATTATTACATGGGCGGAGTCAGGAGCACTTTCGACACGACAAATGTTGATCGCTCGTAATTGACTCTCTCTCTCTCTCTTTTTCCCTGTGTGGCGGGTTTGGTTTGTCTTGTGTTGTATTTTCAACGTAGAGAGCTATGTAGATTTGGGAGCTATATAACCTGTAGAACATATATAGCACGCTCTGCCCCGACTGCAAAATGTCGTGGTTCCCTCCCACACTAACATTAGAAGAGGTCTCCTATATAGCTAGATGTATAATAATATAGTACTGTTGTGTTGTTTGCCTCGTTTTCTTTAGCCTGGAACTTTGTTGTTGACATAATGCCTATTACAATTAATTACCTCAGGTGGGACGTAAAGTGCTGCAAACTAGACCAGTGGTGTCAGAGGGATTGTTTTATAACCGACTACATCAACGGTTTTGGTTTGGACCTCTACTATTTTCAACCGGAGGAATACCGGAAAAGTGCAAACGTGTTTGTTGGATTCTTTAGTGACTTTGACTCCACAGAAGAGTAAGAGCTATAATATTCAGCAAAATATTATGTGCATAATAAAAAAATTATCTTTCTTTTATTACTTTCCTCCCCACACCTGTGTAATTGTTTGTATTACGCACACTCCAAGAGACCGTAGGTGGAGATTGATGGTGTGCAAGTTCAGCCTCTGCGACTATGGTGTCATCATTGACGATAAAAGTCCAGATATATTTTAATGATACAAGTTCTTGAAGCATCAAAGACTCTAATTAATAACATTCAAGTTACATTAATTTTGAAGTTGCTTTTATGAAAAACGGTGATAATTATAGCTATGGAGGTGCAAACTTACATGATGTAGCTATGGCAAATGATTAGGGGTTTGCAGCCGCCTATCAATAAATAAATTCGGTTTAATAATAATGCTGCACTGCACTACGGACGAAAATGTCGCGTAGCTACTGACTGCGCTAAACACCTGCAGGAATGCACTGCGTGGTATGTCTCACCTTGGTTTGGTCAAATATAATTATGGTTAATTGACTAGAATAGGTAGTCTTAGAAACGTCAGCAACTGAACCCGTTCAAATATAGTCAGAGAATGCTGCACTTTTGTAGCCAAAACGGTTAACAGATAGCATTACTGTAGTGTCGTCTCCAAGTGCGCTGGCGCGGTCGCGCGCGCATAAACGCCGTGCCGCATTACGCGCCGGTTCAGTGTCGCGTCATCCTCCTTCCCCGTTTACAGCCCCAGTCCTGCGAAGAAGATGTGAGTCGAGTAGTTTAGCTATACTGTGCACAAATAAAACCAACTTTTGCTGCAGGTCTTTCTTGTCGGCACTTATTATTCTCCTTCTCGCCCCCTCGTATCTTACCTTTTCATCTTACGATAACACGGCGGGCGGAGACCTTTTTGAGGAATGCGAGTCTGGTTACGGGATGTTCCAGGTCGCCTCGTCATACACTACTTCTACAGGCGGCGGGACAGGCGACCGCCTGTGGGACTGGGAATGTAGAAAGGTCTAGAGAGCTAACTGATTATGCTTAGCTAGATCACGAATTGCGTGCATGCGGTAGCAAACTAGCTACTTTTCGGATTGCGGTAGGGTGTGTAAACGTAGAACTGTCCTTGTGACGTCCATCTAGCTAATTATTGTATGCAGATTGATCAGTGGCACAGGGTCTATTGTGAGTGGACGGACGAATTCAACACTCTTGAGGAGTCGTTCTTCTTCCCGTGTCCAGCCGATGCGTTCATTGCGGGAGTTCGCAGTGTATACGATCCCAATGCTGACAGTACTTTTGACCGACTGTGAGTTTCTATAATAATATTGTCATTTGGACCTACATTATAGCTAAGAATAAACCTACCATTATCATTATAAGAACCAGAATTTGTCATAGGATAATAATTAGTGAGCATGGAGCATTATCTTTTCCCTCCTCCCATTCATTCATCCCTACCTAGCTACCCCATCCCCCATCCCCTCCCTTCTATAAACCTCTCTTTAACTTTCTCCCATTTCTCATTGCAGTTTACGCACCATCTCATTACCTTTGCATGCTAATAATTATGCTTCACTATTAAAACCCCTGACTAGTTGAGTTCAGATCATTAATAATTATCTTCTCTCAAATCGAGAAACACTACATAAGTTCACCTGTATAATTATAGATGGAGTATCAAGTGTTGCCGTATTGTGTCTGTCTGTCTGAGACACTGTGAGTACACTGACGAGCTGGCAGCTCTGGAAGGTCCAATTGACCATGAGGCGGATGAAGACAACGGAGTTTTCAACGGGTTCTATGGAGGACCTTATGACGGCACGTCCATGTAAGCAACTAACGATGAAAACTATGAACTTCCATGAATGTCTAGCAGAAAAGGCAATGACCATAGTTCTGTTAAGAAATTGCATAAATGTTTGGAAAGGTTAAGAAAATTAGTAGAAAGTCCTATAGGTATGCTAGGTGGCCATTTGTGTGACTTGAAATCTGTAGAAATTTAGCTAACCATAAGTATAATATTATATATAAATTTGTTGCAGGGACCGACAGTATAGGATTGGGCAGTGCAAGTTTGAGCAATGTCGTCCTTATGCAAAGAGCTACTTTTCCAAGATTCATAAGAAATAGCCATTTTGAACACAAAATCATGCATGAACTTCTCATTTACTCTCATAGATAGCTATTCACGTTGTGGGACTCTTTTGTTGAATGTATGATACACGAGTTATGTAATTTAGTTACTGGTATATACCAGTTGAAGTTAGCACTCTGCAGTAACGTTTACGGAATTCACACAACTCCGAGGCTTGAAGCAATGCGCATGCGTACGGAAATGTTCCGCTAATGTACGCTCCTCCCATTCTTGCTCTGCGAGCGATGGAGCGAATCGCCTTTCTCTGCGGGGTGTTCTCGCTGCCGTTTCTCTGCTGGACTTCGGCTGATCGTTCCGATTCAGTAAGCCTGTACGGCGGCTCCAGTGTCGGACCCTGCAGCGCCGCAGGAGTAAGGGATAATCTAACGTTCATCGCTAACTACACCGATCTACCGGACGCCCTCGAGGAGTTAGAGCGAAACGCGACGACAGAGTTCTCCCACTTTACCGTCTGTCTCCGCGGAGATGGCGCCTTTACGCTGTCCCCAGTAAACCTTACAGTCAGCGTAGGAATTCAGTCCGCCGCGGGACCAACTACGACGGAGAGGAGCAGGATATACTGCAACGCGGTGCCCAGTAAAAACTACTCGGGCTTTCTTCCGCGGATCCCAGGACGTGCGGCTGGAGAACTTACGTTTCGAGGGCTGTACATCGCCCATTGGTCTAGAGCTAGTGGAGACAGTCGTCATCGTTAACTGCTCGTTCAGGTAAATCCAGCACTCAGTTGTTTTCCAACAGAACATAGTACCCTCGAGCTATACTTTGTATTACGTAGGTATTTCACGGAAGCTGTGTTTGACATCTTCAATTGTCAAGACACAAACATCGTCGACTCAGTTTTCGAGCATAATTCTGGCCATGGTTTGTCGGGGGTCACTAGTCGAGGTAACACGGGCGGTGTTGCCATTGGTTTTCGAAACGCTCCACCATCCATGAGAGAAGTTTCTGTCATTATTTCAAACACGACGTTCCTGAACAACACTGCATTTTCGACCTCGTTTCTCCTGGCTCTTGATCGTCTGGTCTACCCTGGAAGAGGAGGAGCTCTAGGAATGTTCATGTCCCACGCATTTGACAACGTGACGGTAGTAATCTCACACTGTTCATTTGTTGAAAACACAGCAGCACTCTTTGGAGGGGGGATATTCTATTTAGTCACTCACGAGAGCCACCGCCACAAGTTACTGATTGATAATACGACATTTGATTCAAATTCCGGTCTATTTGGGGCCTCGGGGGTTATGCTAGCTAATCCGCTATCACTTGAAGAGTTGCCAGGGGAAAGGGAACCAGTGCTATTTAAGATCAGAGGGTGTCGGTTTGTTAACCACACCGCCAACAGTGGAGGGAGCATCTCCTTGTTTCCATCCTATCTCACTGGGAGAGGAAGTCAGATGATACTGAGCGACAGTGTGTTTGTCAACAACAGGGAAAACGAGTCGGATCCTTTCGCTCACGGCTCGGCCATCGCTATTTCAGAGATCAATATCTTCAGCGATCGTTCGTCGATCCCCGTGCACCAAATCACAAACTGGTATGATGATAAGTGTTTTACATCGTACTAATGTTGATGAATTGTTGTTTTTTGTTCAGTACGTTTGTCAACAATTCGGGGCAGAATGGTATTGTCAATGATGGATATGCTCCAATCCTGTTCTCAGGAGCTAACAGTTCCTTGGAAACAAAGGAACACCACTGAAAGGTGTGGACATGTAGACACTTTTTTTCCCAATCTGGCCAGAATGAAGTTATAAACTCAAATACTTGTTTTTTTGTTGCTTCTCATCAGATAATCATTGACTCTTAGCTTTAGTTACATAATACACACAAAACTCCCACTTTTTTGCTGTGCATGTGTCCACTCACAAAGTGTGTTCATAATACACAACAAATCTCCCTCCTTCTTTGTTCATGACTAAAACGTCTCAACCATGTTCTACTGCAGTTGGTAGGGTCCTTGGTTGAGCTGACTGGTCAGATGGACTTCATTAACAACACTGTCAGTAATGGGGCAGCTCTCTTCTTCACCTCCTTTGCTCAGGCTCGCCTTCATCGCGGTCTCAGGATCCTCTTTCAGGGAAACATTGGAAGGTATTGCTACAGCGAACAAAGGATCCTCTGAATAAAGGACAGCTCTCTGTGTATAGAGGACACTTAGTTCTGCCTCGTACTTAAATACATTAGCGTATTACACTACCTCAGAATAAAGGCACCTCAGAATAAAAGGACAGTTTATAATGTTTCCAAGGTGTCCTATATTCAGAGATTTCACTGTAGTATTAGCTATCATACATCCACTGTTGTAATGCATGCATTTGTATAAGTTGTCATGATCCCTGTCTTTATATGGTTTTGTGTAGTTTTTATTGTACTTTACATGACGTGATTATTATTGTTATTTTCTTCAAGGTTGGGTGCTAGTATCTTTGTGGACAACCCAACGTTCAGTCTGAGTTCTATCTACAATCCTCTCTGCTTCTTCCTCTACGAGGACTCTACTTCCTCCCCTACCCAGTGGGATGATGTGAGTAGTAAGGAACAGTTCTTGCATGCAGTTTAACCCTTGAAATGAGGACACCTCACTAATTCTGGTGTTCTGATAGAGAGATGGGAAAGAGGGAGAGAGAGAAAGAAAAATTATAGTGAAAGAGAGAGAGGGAGAGAATGAAATGGTATAGCTACAGAAAGCTCTCTCCCCAGATCAATATTACCTCCACAAGAAACAGTGCTCTAGAGGGCTCGACTCTCTACATCAGAAGACTGGAGCATTGCAATTGGGTCTCTCTCTCTCCTCCGTTCAACAACAACACCGCATCAGAGATTGGATCATCTGGGACATTCGGTACAATACAGTTAAACCTCTGGGAAAGGACCCCCTGAATAAGGGACACCTCTCTATAAAGGACACTTGGTTCTGCCCCATACTAATACATAGGGACACCTCTCTATAAAGGACACTTGGTTCTGCCCCATACTAATACATAGGGACACCTCTCTATAAAGGACACTTGGTTCTGCCCCATACTAATACATAGGGACACCTCTCTATAAAGGACACTTAATATGCCCCATACTAATATACATTATTGTGTTATGTTACCTCGAAAGAGACGTCCTCTGAGCTAAGGACACCACACACCTCTCTATTACCCACTTTAGACATCTGCATGGGTGTGTATACCTTATTTAGCCAACATCACACTCTTACTTTCACCACTTTGCACAATACAGTGTAACCCCTGGGAAGAACCCTCTAAATAATAAAGGACACTTGGTTGTGCCATTAGCTACCAATTTTCGCCAGGGTGTCCCCTTATACACAGTCAGCCTCACTCTCTTACTCTCACTACATTGCCTTGCTCAACTTACACTGTAGTGACTTAACTATGTGTCTACTACAAACTGGTTTCACATTGCTGTCATTCAATGCTTTATGCACCATGACTACTACGGTGGAACCCCTCTCTCTCTAAGGACACACCTGAAAACAAGGACACCTCTCTAAGGACACACCTGAAACAAGGACACCTCTCTAGGGACACCTTTCTTTCCCCAAGAACAGTCTCTTGCAAAACCTGAAATAAGGACATCTCACTAATATGGACACTTTCTTCAGTCCCAATTGGTATGTCTGGATTAGAAGGAGTATTTCAATCCCAATGTACAGTAACAACTCCAACACTGGGTTCGAAGGTGACATTAAAACCGACGCTTCGGAAATGTCTGTCACTACACGGGAGGTAAGGAGACCAATCACTTACTCAGAAGTTCAGAAGTCATTTCTCCCGTCTGCCACAGGTATCTCCGTGGCCAGGACAAAATTTTCCAGTATCTCTGACCGTTCGAGATCAGTTTGACCTCCCGACCTCTGTCACTGCTCAATTCCTCTTCAATGTAAGAATATTTTTTTAAGAATGTGCCAGGAATTTTCCATTGACCCAGGCTAATGAAGGGGGAGGAGGAGAGAGGGTGGTACTGCAGCCTGAGCTGACAGCCATCACAAGCAGAGCAGAGTTCACTCAGAACTTCAGCTCTGTGACCAGCTCTCAGGACGCCAGTGGGACCGTTCTCATCTCAAATGGTCTACAGAGTAAAGCTTTCCAGACCCAGGTATATAGCATGCCTACTTAACCCAAACTTTACACATGGTCGATCAATATGGCACTTTTTCTTCCTTGAATAAAGCACTCTTTGCATGGTAGAGTAGCTAGAGAACTAGCTCTATAACTTTTCTCTTTCTGTGAAACGAGTGCAAGTTATAATGTTTTTGGTGGGTCAGCACTGTTTGCTGACAATTCCAGAAATTGAAAGGAAAAAGTGATACAACTCGTGCTTCTTATTACTGTGTCTATAGTTGCTAAAAAAGCAAGGCTCAGAATCTACATGAAACAAACTCTGGCTTTAGAGCGCTATATATAGGATGTGCAGCTTACTGTGTCCTTAGAGATGTTAAAAACAGTGAAACCTCTGAATAAGGGACACATTGGGGACATCGAAAATGTTCGTTTAGAGGAGTGCCTCATTCGGACACCAATGTATTAAGTATGGAGCAGAACCATAGTGTCCTTTATAGAGAGGTGTCCCTATGTATTAGTATGGTGCAGAACCATAGTGTCCTTTATAGAGAGGTGTCCCTATGTATTAGTATGGGGCAGAACCAAGTGTCCCTTATAGAGAGGTGTCCCTATGTATTAGTATGGGGCAGAACCAAGTGTCCTTTATAGAGAGGTGTCCCTATGTATTAGTATGGGGCAGAACCAAGTGTCCTTTATAGAGAGGTGTCCCTATGTATTAGTATGGGGCAGAACCATAGTGTCCCTTATAGAGAGGTGTCCCTATGTATTAGTATGGGGCAGAACCATAGTGTCCTTTATAGAGAGGTATCCCTATGTATTAGTATGGGGCAGAACCCAGTGTCCTTTATAGAGAGGTGTCCCTATGTATTAGTATGGGGCAGAACCAAGTGTTCTTTATAGAGAGGTGTCCCTATGTATTAGTATGGGGCAGAACCAAGTGTCCTTTATAGAGAGGTGTCCCTGTGTATTAGTATGGGGCAGAACCAAGTGTCCTTTATAGAGAGGTGTCCCTGTGTATTAGTATGGGGCAGAACCAAGTGTCCTTTATAGAGAGGTGTCCCTATGTATTAGTATGGGGCAGAACCAAGTGTCCTTTATAGAGAGGTGTCCCTATGTATTAGTAGGGGGCAGAACCAAGTGTCCTTTATAGAGAGGTGTCCCTATGTATTAGTATGGGGCAGAACCAAGTGTCCTTTATAGAGAGGTGTCCCTATGTATTAGTAGGGGGCAGAACCAGGTGTCCTTTATAGAAAGGTGTCCTTTATACAGAGGGTCCTTTTTCAGAGGTTTCACTGCTAATAGGTATAATACTTCCCTCCACAGCTACTGGTACTAAACTCCTTCAGCCTGGACCTGGTGCCCTGTCCTGGAGGCTATACTCCAATGAGTATAGAGACCAGAGAGGGTCTGTGGGGTTGTGTGTGTGACACTGGACTAGAGAACCTCGTACTCTGCTCTTCTGACCAAGATACTATATTCATCACAGTACGTGTTGTATGCTTCTTCGTGTACTATTGTGCCGGTGTCCTGACCAAGATATACACGCGTACTATAATCCATCACAATAATGTGCCCTATTTATGGCTATGCTGCTTCATTCACTATTGTGCTAACAGCACAAGTAGTTTTGTAGCATAAACAGGTGCACGTCATGCAAATCTACCACAACTATAGCTACAGCTGAATTGTATTTGCCTTGAACAAATACTGACATCTTTAGATTCATGCACATAAACACGAAGCTAAATCATCTTGTTTTGCTCTCAATCCAGTCAGGGATGTGGGCAACATACGTGCCTCCAGCAGTGGACGGAAGCCATAATATAGAGTTCTACCCCTGCCCTCCCGACTATTGCTCCTGTGTTAACGATGTAATCACCGATGTCAGTGGAACTGTGTGCATGTATGCCTATACCAACTCGAACCCTGACCTACAGTGCAGCTGCAACAGAAGAGGTGATCCCTAACTCCCTTGTACTTCTACATTTTTGGAAACCAAAATTTTTAAGGCCGATACACAGTAAGGTTTCTTTCATTCTCTGTGTGAGCTTAAAAAGCAACCAATTACGATTTTCTCTGTAAAAGACATCCATTTGTCTAGGAGCCTACAAAACCTAATGTGTTTGCATCGTATATTGGGCAAGAGCTTGGAAAATGTGAAGTAGCTACACCAATTATATCTTCATGCTTTGTAGGTGTGCTGTGTGGAGAATGCGCCAATTCCTCATCGGTGACTGCTCTATTCAACCGCTGTTCAGACTGCTCCAACCACTCATTTCTGCTCATCCCTGCCCTCAGTCAGTATCTATGTTCCTTATACCTCATATGGCAGGCTGTTTGTTTCTAATCTCATGTGGATTAGAATCAAGTGGCACCCCATACCCTTACACAACATGTCATTTCCACTTTACAATCCACTGCAGTCATTGTTGATGTGGTTGTGTCTGTTTTCATTGCTGTCCTCAATGCCCCACTGCCCGAATGGACCTACCCTTTCCTCTTCTATATCCAGGTCAGTAGCCAAAATTGACTTGTGAACATGTGACATTACTTATCTCCATTCACAGATGGCTCCATACGCTGTCCAATATTTTCCACTGAGTTTCAGCACCGTCGGGAAATATGTAAGTATCATAACCAGAGATTGATATTCAAGTTCTCTAAGCAGTGTATAGATAGTGTTAGATAATTCATTTGCAGTTCCTTGTTATGTGCAGTCTTAGAGAATGAGAATTGAATCACAGAGTTAACCAAAGTCTCTGTTGTCCAATAAATCCCAAGTCTGCACTGAGTTCCTAGACAAGTAGGTGATGTTCCATATCTCCTTCTGCTAGTTAGAGAGCAAAGCAAGCCTACCTACGTAGTTGTCTGAATTGCTCGGTTTTTTCCATACGTACAGACTGACTCACAGACTCTGCACCGTGAAAACTGAACAGCTCACGCTATTAGAAAGAAAGAAAGTAGAAAACAGGACTTTAGAAGGGCTACAATTAACATACATAATAACCATAAGGCCTTACTTTGGACTTGCAAATGCACATGTGCGAACATCACGCAACCAAATCAACATTCGTTGCTAGAGTTAGATTTTCTCCTGACCTGAAAATGTTTGATGTTTCTGCTGCAGCTGTACTTCGTAGGCAGTGCCAGTAGCTTCTACTTTGTCTATGATTTCTGTCTCTACAACGGAATGACATCACTCGGAGGGTCAGCACTGCGCTACCTACCTCTCCTGACCGGGGCCGCCACTCTTCTACCACTCCTGGGGCTCAAACTATGGTACGGAAAATTCAGCATCTCTCTGAGTGCATGATTGCAACACATTGATTTTTGTTGAGCAATATATTATGAGAGTACCAAATTTTTGATGGGCGCCACCTTTTTTGAATTAAGCTGTATGCAAACAATTGGGTTTCTTTTTGCGATCCATAGAAACAGTATGTGAGGACAAAACTCTTTGCACCAGTGTAAAAATCAAAGTCTAGAATAATAAGAAATTTCTAGCCATGGTGATATAATATTATAGTTGTCACTTGATTCACCTTTTTATCCATAATTTTGTCTTTCATATCAGTATGTCGAAGCGACGTAGCACCATCAAGTACCACGGACTGTGGATGATAGTTCTTCTGTCCTTCTCTCACGTGGTCTACACATCAATGAGTCTCCTAAACTGCCCCTCTATTACTGACAGCAACGGACACACCTCCCCCGTAATAATGACTATACTACATACTGTGCTCCATGGCATAATAGCTCAGTGTGAGATGCATGATTTTCATGGATAGGATAATTATAACAATTTTCGCACCTAGGCTGCGTTTTAATGGATTAGAGCATTATTGTTTAAATTGCTTGCCAGTTTTGATATAATACATACAAAACAACAAGAGAATAGTTGCTAGCATAATGACCAAGCCCATCTCTCACTTCGAATAATGTGTAAATGATCAAAGGAAAAGGGATCTCGCAACGTACATGAACCAATCGTTCTTTCTGTTTGCTCGTGTGCAGAGGTGGTTTGTGAATGGTGAGGTAGAGTGCTTCAGTGGTTCTCATCTCTACCTGGGAGTGGCAGCTGGCATCATTCTGCTCCTGGCCTTCCTCCTTACTGTCACTACCACTGTACTCCCTCTCACACAGGCCAGACACAAGGTGAGGTATATACACAGACACTAGCCAAAACCAACTCCTCTATCTAGCCTCCTCTCGTCAATGTTATGCTATATAGATCCATTTATGTTAACCGCCCACTCACTTTTCATTTTTGCATCGCCACTCCCTATTCTATATAAGAGGGGTCTCCCCCTATTGTTATAGTGTGACCCTTGTCTCGTATTCTGAGTCCATTATGAACGGGTTTTTGCAAAAGCTAGGCTAATCTGCCATCTCTCCCTCCTCCCACAACTCTGTCTCCCTCTCCTTCTCTTCTCCAGAGGCAGTGGGTCACAAAGTTGAGCAGCACTCTCTCGTTTAGCTACAGAGACAAATGCGAGTGGTGGGCCAGCGTTGAACTGTCCAGGAGAATCTTCCTCATCTTTGTCCTTCTCACCTTCCCCAGAAACACGGTGAGTAAACACACACCATACCTGAGGTCTAAGACCACACCTTTCCTATCTCCACATATTGCCAACACACAAACCAGTGGTGGATCCAGGGGGGTTCCTTGGGTTCCGCGGAACCCCCCTTTTTGTCGTTTTGCGCACATGCGTCACTGGCCTCGTGCACGCGCACACAAGCACAGTCAAAAGGTTTTTGGACAGTGGAACTCCCCAGCTTTCATAATCCTAGATCTGCCACTGCAAACACTGGCCAATACTAGCTGGTTTCTCACTTTGCCTTCACTGCCGCTAACACCACATCTCTCTATCTCCCCCCCTCCCCCCATTGCCTATACAGACACTGGTCATTCTGGTACTAGCTGGTATCCTAGCTCTATTTGGACACGCCCATCCCTACAAACACCGCCTCACAAACATCTCCGAAGTGGCTGTTCTCACAAACTTCATCATTCTCCTCGCTCTTCGACAAACGCCTTACGTCATCGACGAGTACTTCCAGTTCCCCAGCGAGGAGGGAGAGGGTGGGTGTGGTGACAACGTTCCAAGGGGCGTGGCTACAATATCGTGGATTCTCCTACCTCTGTACTACCTGCCAGTGCTGGTCTTTGCTGTGTTGATAATTGCCCGTATAGTTCTGTATGGGGCGCCTCCTCTTTGGTGAGTATGGTGTGAAACCACAGAATAAGGGTCACCTTTTGGACTATTTTCAGAGGTGTCCCTACTACTTGGAGGAAGTATGGGGCATGCAGAACCCACCGTCCTTTGTAGAGAAGTGTCTCTATTCGAGCCGGGTCCATTTTTGGAGGTTTTACAAAGCATTCACAAGTGATTAGATATACATCGTCATCAAAATCTAGGCCTAAGCAGTGTTCTAAATGCTAACTGCTCATCAGCTATATACTGAAGCAGCAGTGTTCTAAATGCTAACTGCTCATCAGCTATATACTGAAGCAGCAGTGTTCTAAATGCTAACTGCTCATCAGCTATATACTGAAGCAGCAGTGTTCTAAATGCTAACTGCTCATCAGTAGGCCTTGACGAAATTTGCTAGCATAGTTTTGAGCAAAATAGGTAGCAAAGTAAATAAGCAATTCTGCTAGCAAAATGGGCTGTCAATTTTACCTATGAAGCAAAATAGGCAGCTTTGCTCCAACCACCCACGCATCGGCGTCTCTGCGCCATTTAGTGACAGGCGTTTCAATGTTTCGCACGGTGGAATACACGTTTTATTAGAAATATACGGTCAGGGTACGTCCATTTTTTTTCGATGGCGACAGAACCTGTGGACGTGGTTGCAGAAGACGCAAGTGCTTCAGTACAACAGTCGTTCCATTTTTCGTAATGACTCAGTTGTTTAGTGTTTTAGTATGTACTCAGACATATTTAATGGAAATTCTACAAGCATTGCGTACAAATAAAGCAAAATAGGTACACTTATAAAGCAAAATAGGTAAAAATATTGAGCAAAAAAGAAAAGCAAAATAGGTACACTTATAAAGCAAAATAGGTAAAAATATTGAGCAAAAAAGAAAAGCAAAATAGGCAGAGAAAAAAGCAAATTTCGTCAAGGCCTACTCATCAGCTATATACTGAAGCAGCAGTGTTCTAAAATGCTAACTGCTCATGTTTACATTATTAATAGGGCACGTGTGAAGAAGATAAAGATAAGAAGACGCGAGGAGGGAGGTTTCCATGACAACTCACTGAGTATGAGTCACAGAAGACCAGCTAGCAGCATGCCCACCACACACACCAGTCTCAGAATCGCACGAGGTGTGACCCACGGCATCGCCTCTGTCATTAGGTCAAACAAGAAGAAGAAATCTTGGAGAAATAACGGTCTCGAACTTAGAGCTACTACAGCTGATGATCATGAAGACCTCATTGATCCATTTTTGTGACGTTTTCAATTTTAGCTCCTCTGTTTCTGTCATGGGTTTGTGCAATCACTAATAATATCTTTTGCCAGTTTAATATTTCGGGCCAAGTGATGTACCTCCTAATATGGACATGTTGGTATATACCAGGCCTTTTGTCCTTTTACAGGGAGGTTGTCCATAAAAGCTGGGATCTAAAAGTGTGAGTGGTAGTCGATCAGTTAATGGGAGTGTTCTTTATCAGAGGTTCTAATATATACCATCAGGACACTCAACTTGGTGTGTTAAAAATCATATCAGTAACTAAAATGAACAGATTTGTTGACAATCACAATTGAGAATTATTGGACTGGGCATTGGTTTTAAATAAACTGTTTCGGTTGAAAATGAAAGTAATGCCTCTCTTTGATTGCTTAGTACGAGGGGTCACTTTCAGGTAGCCCTCGGTCGATTCTGTGTAGTTGTCGGGCAGCTCGACGATGGTGGATGTGTTGTTTGAGCCTGGGTCAGGAACAGTGTACATGTTGTAGACGTGAGTCTCTCCTGTGCTACTGACATCTGCCTCGTCGACTACTGGCCACTTCCACTGGTAGTGGGACCTACATTATTCAATTACATACTTACCTGATATGGACACTTAAGTGTAAGCTGTGCCGTTTAACTTATTGTAATACCGTATAATTATTAGCTACAGTCATTTGGTGTTAATGGTCCAGTTTTACCCAGGCAAAATTTTTAAAAATTTGGATGACTTTAAACCTTGATATTTTCAATCGCTTGCCTACATCTGACATGGTTCTGCCACATACTAATTAATAGATTAGTATTACCTCCGAATAAAGACACTTCCCATGTCCCCTGAGGTGTCCCTTACTCAGAGGTTTAACAGGCTTCCCTTATACTCAAAGGCTTCTCTGTACATATATACATATGAAAGAACACTGTTTATATATATACCTGACATAGAGAGAGGCTAGTACAGCAGTAGTGATAAGAGCCACCAGAACTGGGAGGTAGTAGAACGGCATCAGAATCCACGACACCACGGCGATTCCTCCCACACTACCGCAATGTGCAGCACCGTCGGTCGACTCCGTAACGTCAGTCAACGACGGGAAATAGAAGAAATCGTCGGTGAAGAAGGAAGTAGCGCTGATGATGAGGAGGAGGAGGAAGTTGAGGTTGGTAGCCAGCTCGAGGTGGTTGGCCAGGCGGGAGCGGTAGGGCTGGATGTAGCTGTAGACTGTGGTGTAGGCTGCCACTATCAGCACTCTTATTGCCTGCAGAGACAGAGAAAATTAGTTTTCAAAAGGCAAGGTAAACAAGTGTATAGGTACAGGCAGCGAGATAGTGTTGCTATTCCAACCTCCAACTATAGTCAAAGTATTAGGCATGGTTGGTTTGTCATTTTGTTTACCCACATCCCTGCAAGAAATGCAAAACAGTTCAAACCCTTGTCAGGGGGTGGTGGTAATGAAGTAAAGGCGAGATAAATAGGTGTATAGGTACATCGAGATAGTGTTGCTATTCCACCCTCCAACTATAGCTAATTTTGACAGAGAAAGGATTTGGATACCCGTGCTTACAACACTGTCATGCATAATTCTTGCGGATTGAGGAGTTTAAAAAATCAAAAGAGAATGGAAGGCGTCTGTCATTATTAGCGGAGTGCACTAATTGCAAGAACTGCTCTTAGGGGAAAGAAAAGACGTCCTTGTTAGAGGGTGTCCTCGTAATCCGAGAGGGGGTTCTCCCTGACAGAAGGCCCCACACCTGGTTCTGAGGGAAGGAGATGGTGAGGAGGAGGAGGAGAAACCGCCGTCCCAGTTCCACGCTGGCCCACCACTGGTACCGGTCTCTGTACACCAGAACCAGCGGAGGTCTCAGAAACTCCATTCCATACTGCAAACAATAAATGACTCTCATATAGGTACATTGGATTATCGTGTATATTCAGGCAACACGGGTTACAACACATATAAACTGCTATTATGGTACAGTCATATGTAAGTAAAATTTAAAACTCACCTTCTTCACCCTGCCAGTGGCTAGCAGGAAGACGAAGGGAATGAGAAGAAGAGAAACCAGTAAAACCAGTATGCTAGGAGACCAGAGGGCAACATGGCCGCCAGTGAAACACTCTACCTCTCCATTTACAAACCATCGCTGCAGAGAGAGAGAGAGGAGAGAGAGAGAGAGGGGGGGAGAGAAGGGTGCATTAAGTAGCAAAACAATTCCACTGAGGACACCTAATGAATAACACCTCTCTACAAAGGAAACTTACATTAGCACCTCTGAAAAGGACACATCTGAATAATTTGGCGTCCCCAAGGTGTTCCTTATTCAGAAGTTTCACTCTACAATTATAATTATACTGCAAACCAAGTCTAAGAAGGTACATACGTACATAATACGTTACGTATGTCTACATATAGCTTACTGGACTGCGGTCTCCATTAGTGCCGACAATGGAGGGGCAGTTAAGGATATTCATAGAGGTATGGACCAGGTGGGTGTAACCCCAGTAAGACCACCAGCCATAGTCCATGGTGTTGCAGTCGGCTTCTTCTTCAGGTATCTCCGATACATGTACGACCTTTGGAATAAGGGGAGTGAGACGTAACAGTGAAACCTCTGAACCAAGGGACACCTTGAAAGAGTCTTTTAGTCAGAGGTGTCAGGGGTACATTCTAACACACTAATGGGGCCAAGAAGTATAGAGGTGTTTCATTGTATTTGTACACTACAACCCCAGTGAAGGAACAGTTGTATATATTAAGAGTAGCCACAGATAAATCTAGTCATAGATATACAGTGGAACCTCTCTAATCCGGACACCAATGGGACAGAAGAAAGTGTCCTTATTAGAGAGATGTCCTCATTTCAGGGGTGTCCTTATTAGAGAGGTGTCCTCATTTCAGGGGTGTCCTATTAGAGAGGTGTCCTCATTCAGGGGTGTCCTTATTGAGAGATGTGTCCTCTTTCAGGGGTGTCCTATTAGAGAGGTGTCCTCATTTCAGGGGTGTCCCTATATTAGAGAGGTGTCCTCATTTCAGGGGTGTCCTTATTAGAGAGGTGTCCTCATTTCAGGGGTGTCCTTATTAGAGAGATGTCCTCATTTCAGGGGTGTCCTTATTAGAGAGGTGTCCTCATTTCAGGGGTTTCCTAAGAGAGAGGTTCCACCGTACAAGTCATACCTGCCGAAGACGAGAGGGGCACAGACCAATATCCCCACAAACAGCGGGAGGTAGCGCAGGAAGTACGCGACCCCGGAGCTCATGTTGCCATAGAGACAGAAGTCGTACACGAAGTAAAATCCGGTGCCACTCCCAAAGAAGTACAGCTGCAATATTTCATTAAAGATTAAAAACACCGGCTCATTATACCAACAGATCACCATCTAGTAAAGGAAGAAATCTTTTTTTGCAAATTTTGTGAAGTTTGGGTTGTTTTGTAGGTACAAAGTTCAATTATGGAGGGAAAGAGCAGTGAAATATAGAGATAGGTTAAAGGTCAGAGTGAGATGGAGGCTGGTTACGTTCATTCCATGCTCTAACTTTGTTAAAGTGCTAATGGTGTGCCTTCAACTAGCCTGAAAAATGGAAGAGGAATAGTGAGAGGCCAGGCAGGCACACTACATTACAGTAGTGCAGCTGGTTAAAAAAGGAAAACATTTGCCACACTGCCGATCTAGCAGAGATACTATTTTCTTCATCGATGTAGTGCACATGAGTAGTGAGTGGCTCACGTATTTGGCTATCTTCGTGAAGCTGTCTGGGAAATCCAGTGCCACAATTGGAGCAATCTGCAACAGAGTCATGTGAGGATCACGTGGTAGTCATGTGACATTAACTGTATATAATTACAGCTATAGCGTAATCAGAACGATAGTATACATTATTGGCGAGCGAACACAAAATGTGAAAAATGAGGTTTACGCATTACTTAGAGCATTACGGCATAAAACAACTGCCAAATATTATAAGTATATACAGATATACAAATGGACAAAATAATTGGGCAAATAAGACAGTAGGTGGGTGGGTTAGTTTTGTTTGCTAATTAGCCAGAATTTGTTTTTTGCAGACCTGAAAGTAGAAGATGAAAGGATATAGCCAGCTGGGAAGAGGTTTGTCCAGTAGCACTAGTATCGCCATGACCACCACATCCACAACAACTGAAACATCAGACACAAGTTCATGATTTCTTTATTGTCAACGGCTAGTTTCACAAAATTAAGTGTCAGTATTAGTGAGGTGTCCTGAGCATTATACAGTGCAACCTCTCTAATCCAGACACCAATGGGACAGAAGAAAGTGTCCATATTAGTGAGGTGTCCTCATTTCAGGGGGAGGGGTTCCACTGTATTAGTAACTGACTGAGTAGTAGGATAAGAAGTCCTGATGCATCGTCGCAAGTGACACAGTTGTTGAGTAGAGAGCTGACTCCCTTTTCATCGTCTCTGCACTCTCCACAGAGGGTGCCTGCAGAAAGAGGAGAGGGAGGGGGAGGGAAGAGATGGGAAGAGAAACAGAGTTAGTGACATGAACTCTCTACTAGGGAAAAGGAAGTCAAGGAAACCGCTGCAGAAAGGACACTTTGGAGACATTGAAAGTTGTCCTTTATTCACCAAATCGGCGAATGAAGCGTGCCTACGTAGTCGTGTGAATTTTCTATCATATTATGTTTATGTGATGGGCACCGCACATACCGTAATGTTTACTAATACTAAAACTAAATACGCAGCCTGAAAAATCCAACTGCTTGTGCTCGCTCACCAAAAATGTGTTGCATTCGATCTGGTAATTATGATACACTTATAATGACTTGAGCAGTTTCGTCCACCTAACATATCGAGACCGAGGGTGTATGGGGTAGCAAATTCGAGAAGCCCACGTCAAGAAAAGCCGTGATCGTCTAGAGGTTAGGACATTGCGTTGTGGCCGCAATAACCCAGGTTCGAATCCTGGTCACGGCAACCTTTTTTTATTTTTTTCGTGCCTCTTTCTTCTTTAGTCCACTGATTTTGTTCGTTGGACGTTCATTTATTACGTAAGTTTACTGGCCAACATTTACACCTCACAGGACATGATCTGTCAACTCTATAATTCCATTTCACATTATTAGTATTCAGACAGCCCTTGATTTTCTAATGGTCTCAAGTATAGATTGTAGATTTTGGCAGTGAAATACACATTTATAGCCATTTAATCTTGCAAATGTTGACACAAACATCACATTACGGTATTGCACGCATTGATGCTAACATTTTGTCAATTAATGAATAGTTTCTGGTGATAAAAACCACCAACAACATTATCAAGTCGATCTACGTCTTTTTCGTTTTCTCTCACCTCGTCTGCTGCAGGCACACTGATAGTCGGGGTCAGAGTGCGAGTATGAGTAGACACACGTCTCGTTGCTAACGCTGTCGTCATGGCGACAGCGGCAGTAACCGGTGGGGCAGGGGTAGAACTGAAGATTAGACTGAGGAGAGGACTGGCCGCCATCCCTCGCTGCGCGGGGGAGCAGCATGTCACCGACTTATTTTCAAGAGATCTGGATTGAACAAGTCACAACATTGAAACTCGAA